>BSXT01000627.1:0-30292 GCA_030267785.1 Phytophthora fragariaefolia | reverse complement strand
GGTACAGGCGTGTGCCTGCATGCCGTAATACCGACGAAACGGGCTCCGATCGCGCAAAAGAGCAGCAAAAGGAGGCAAAAGATGCGCCGTCGGGGAATCGAACCCCGACCTCATCCTTGGAAGGGATGAATCCTAACCATTAGACCAACGGTGCACTTTCTACTAAACAAAACACACACAACACACACAACACACAATACAAAACCACAAACACAAACACAAAAACAAACAAACAGAAACAAACACACACATAAGACCATCGACAACACACATCACATCCGCCACGCATACCGCATGCCAACGCCCACGAACCTACACATACAAATACTCCAATCGACATACTCCACACCACACAACATCACACACGCACACACAAACCACTTGCGAATTGGCCTATCAGAACCGAGCCCGACAGCCACCCCACTAAGTCATCATCATCTTCACTGGCGGCAACATCAGCAGCCTGAGGGGCGCTCGTTGAAAGACGGACCAAATGCCACAGCTCGCTGAACGCCGCAAATGACGGTACCCCGGTTCCGTATGGACTGCCTCTCATCACCGCTTCCGCACCGGAACTGGACGCACGGTTGCGGTTGAATAGTAGTCGTATGTACCGTCCTCGCGACGAATACATGCCATACCCTTCTGCCGAATATGGGCAGCTATAAGCTCCGTGTCACTTTCCTTGAACTCGGTACGCCACTGCACAGCCGAGGTCATTATTTGCGATGGAGTTTGCACATTTGCAAAGTACCCACGTTCTCGGTTGGATTCCCCACGGAATTGGGATCCTTGGTGTCCACTTCCTTTGGGAAGGTGAGGGCTTCCAAAAGAGTCCCTTCGATGTGGTGATCGATCACCATGACGATCACGTTAAAGTCGTTCATCAGAATGGCCACTGCCATGCCGATTGTGTTGTCTTCCTCGTGAACGAGAACGTCCTCCTGATGGCGAGCGATTCGTCCGCGCACGTGGCGGTGAATATCCACGCCCAGGTGGTGGTCCACGTTGATCACCCGATTGGGGAGGCGGGCCATACTGGTTACCGTAGTACGGTGGTGGTCCGGCACATGGTTGTGGTTGATATCCACGATCACCAATCCTCGGTGATTGATAGCCGTAGTGCCACTCGTCACGGGGTGGGGAGGTATGGAACCCAGGTCCACGTGACTGGTTAAAGTATGGGGGCATTGATCCTCCATACCCGAACCCTCTTGGCTCACAGCCATAATGGGGTGATCGTGGTCGGTAACTAGCAGGTGGACCCCGCTGGTCACCATGTCCACCGTAACCTTGACGACCACGATCATCTTCGTGAGCACCACTGTGCCCACTGGTCCACTGACCACTTGTATGTCCACATGGGGGAGAACGTCGGTCGCCACGATGTCGGTCCTCGTAGCCTTTGTGATCACGATCACGGTGATCAGTTCTCTTGGTGTCCTTCTTGTTGTACTGCTTGCCCGTGTTTTGCTTCTTCTTCGGAGGCTCGGAGGTGTTAACCTTCTCGCCCCTGTTCGGGTTCTCGGGGCAGTCATAAACGAGGTGACCTGCCTTCTTGCAGCCGAAACACTTCCTCTCTACAATTGCACCAACAGGCTTAGCTTCCACAGCTGCATATGCCTTTTCACCATTGCCCTTGTCCTGGCCACTGCCGTCTGGACGTCGGCGCTTCAGCTCGGAGCTCACTAGCTCCAGGAGCTTGATGTACGAGAGGGTCTTGGCTTGGCCCAGCCACCCTCGTACGATGTACTCCCACGATGTCGGCAGTGCATGCTGGCGTATCACCGACTTGAAGATGCCACTCAGCTTCGTGTCGATGACGCGCTCGAACGTGATGATGTTCGAGTCCAGCGTCTGCACGAACATCTCGGGGTTCTCGGGGTCTTCGAGTCTGTACCGGAACACACCCGTGTACGAGCTCGCATAGCCAGTAGGATTTCGAGTCCCAAAGTGACCTTCAATCGCCTGCCACATGGCGTACGGGCACAGCAAGCCTTGCACGAGCTTGCGGTAGTTGACTGGAAGGCTCGACACCAGGATGTAGCACACGCCGGCCTTCTCCGTCTCTACCCGCTTCTGAAGTCGGGCTGCCTCCTCCCCGTCCACCACCAGGCCAAGGAGGTTCTGCTTCTTCTTGCCCTTCTTCTTTTTCTTGTTGTTATTGCCGCTGTTGTTGCCGTCACCTCCATTACCATCGTTCTCGTCCTCCTCGCCCGCATCACCAGGGCGAGGCGTAATCGATGCACGAGGAGTTGCGCTGTCTGGATCACTGTCCTTCCCCTCCAGGTCCACCGCCGGAGGGTACTCGCGCCCTTGGAACGTGAACTACTTGGTCGGGTTGTAGTCGCTCATCGCGATGTACCCGAGCTTGCCGTCTCCACTGAGAGCGAACACTAGCAGCTGGCTGAAGCCGTCGAACTCCTCGCGGTTGCCGCTGCGCGTTGGCCACTCGCGCTTGCGGCTTCCCTCTCTTGACATTGGGCTCATAACCTGAAGTGATGTGACGCTTCAGAGGACTCCTAGTGACGACGGGGAGAAGAAGGAAGCTCTTTCTGGTCGGAGGGCAAAAGCCAAAGTGAGAATATTCTAGGCAACGCGGGCCAGTTAGAACTACCTAACCTTAAGTAGTACGTCCGGGAAAAACCTCACCTAGAGGGAAAATCCTCGGTTGAAGCACGGCTGTCACGTTCACACACCATAACCACTATAATACCTGTGAAAGCAGATATCTTGACAGCTACTATCTGTGAAAGCAGATATCTTGACAGCTACTATCAAGAACGGTTCCAAGAGTGTGGGGCTGCATTTCCATGAGCGCGTAGAGCAGGAATCGATATGCGAGGCGCCAAGTGTCGACAATGAGCTTGTCGCGATACTCGAGTCGTTGTCGTGCGTTGGCCCAGTCGTAGGCGAAGTGACCTGGGGATGATGACGTTGTAGGCCGTTACCTTTAATTTTGTGTGTGCCAACACCAACTTTCTGCACGGGCTAGTCTGCAGGGAGGGGGTGACAATTAACACCGAGATTACGGTACAGTATTCTCATTCGCACTTATTCGGATGCATGCGCGACTTTTATAACGTACTCTGTACTTTTAAGCGTATTTCAGCTCATTGTGAAAAAACAACGAAAAGTATCAAGGCCATGCTGCTTCGCCGCCTCCGGGGCCTTGCGACGGCGCGGCTCAAGCCTCGCTCCCAGCTGACGCTCCCGGCGCGCGCACTCGCGAGCGCCTCCGACGGCTTCCGGTGCCAGAGCTGCGGCCAGAGCTTCGCCAAGTGGCTGGGCCAGTGCTCGTCCTGCTCGCAGTGGGGCTCCGTGGTGCCGGTCAAACGGGCTGAGCCCTCGTTCCGCCAGTCGAACGCCGCGTCCTTCGCCAAGTCCAAGCCGAAGCGCGCCGTCGCCTGGTCCAGGATAGGGCAGGACGCGGCAGATCAGGACGCGCCGCACGCCGTGCGCATGAACGAGGTGGAGCTGGACACGTTCGTGGAGCGGGTCGAGTTGCCTGAACGCGAGCTGGTAGGGCGTGCTCCCAGTTGCAGGGTGGGGACCACAAGTACTGAACTTGTTAGCATGCTTTTTGTAGAACTGGGTGCTGGGCGGAGGCTTGGTGGCAGGGTCCTTGACGCTGGTGGCTGGCAACCCAGGAGTGGGCAAGAGCACGGTATGACTGAGGCAGTAGTTTGCGGCGGGAATGAATCCTTCGGGCTAATCGATGATGTTGAATCTGTGCAGCTTGCACTGCAGATGGCTAATATGCTGGCGCACGGACAAGTGATGGGCGAGCGAGGGGTGCTGTACGTGTCGGGTGAGGAAAGTGTGCTACAAGTGCGGATGCGTGCAGAACGCCTTGGGTCTGTAAGCGACAGCCTCTTTGTGGCCAGTGAGACGAACCTGGACTCAGTGTTCCAGTTGTTAGAAGGCGGAAATGGGCACGGAAGCGGTGAAGATGACTACCATGGCTTTGGTGCTGTGGTGGTTGATTCGATCCAGACTGTCTACGCTGAAGACATACCTTCTCCGGCAGGCACCGTGAATCAAGTTAAGGAGTGCACACTTCGTCTGTTGCGCCTGGCTAAATCGCGCAACGTACCAGTTATTTTGATTGGGCACGTCACCAAAAGCGGGGATATTGCTGGACCCAAGGTGTTAGAGCACATCGTCGACACGGTGGTGCAGCTTGAGGGTGATCCACAGAGCGCCAGGCGGTTCTTGCGCTGCCAGAAAAACCGTTTCGGCAATACCAGCGAAGTCGGGGTCTTCAACATGACGGACGAAGGCCTTCAACCGCTGCCAAATCCTCTCATGGCGTTTGTGTCGTCACACGAAGACGATAATGATTACAAAGGTGACAGGGAGGAGACTGAAATGGCGCCACTTGATGGATGCTCTGTTACAATTGCTATGGAAGGCAAACGACCAATCCCCCTTGAAATCCAGGCGCTTGCAAACCAAACGCAATACAACGTGGATGCGCGCGGTGGAGGCCAGTCCTCCTATTCACGTGTACGTGGTGTGGGCGTGGCATTCGACAAATTGCTGTTGTTGTTCGCAGTACTGGAGAAACGTGCTACGGTTTCTTGCCGTAACCAAAGTGTGTTTGTGAACATCGCGGAAGGTTATACTATCCAGGAGCCTGCGGCTGATCTAGCGCTGGCGGTGGCATTAGCGAGCGCTGTTCTGGGTAGGCCTGTTTTGGAGCGCGCTGCATTTCTTGGAGAAGTGTCGCTGTCAGGACACGTTCGGCCGGTCAAAATGCTTCAGTCGCGACTCACCGCAGCGCAGAAGATCGGCTTGGAGGTGTGCGTAATTCCTAAGGAGCACGACCAGATCACGCGCCGCGCGCTGCAGAAGAAGTTCGCCAACACGTTAACCGTGATCGAGGTCTCGACTCTGCTGCAGGCACTGAAGATTGCGTTCCGTTCTCCGACGACAGCGTCGTTCTTGTCCGGAGCCGACGGGATTTCTACGGCGGAGGGAGGAGGCAGCCTCTAGGCTGCAGTGCTTCACGCGAGATGCAACATGTGTAGTATTTATTCCTTCGCACACACGCACGGCCGCAGGATGTCAGCGGTCTTCCTCCTTCGTGTCTCCACCTCTGTTCTTCCTGTGCTTCGTGCTTTATTTCCCTTCTTCCTCTGCACCTTCACCTCCGTTTCATATTACCATTGCTGCGTTTGGGTTTTCCGGCGACCAGCGCATCCAGCGGCAGTCCCAGCTTGTCTTCCAGCGAGATGGAGGAGCTGGCGCCCGCTCGCTTCTGCGGCATCTTGACGACAGTCTTGGGCTGACGAGCAGACTGCTGCTTCGCGTTGCTGGCTCCGCCCGCCTTCTTCAGGTGCTTCGCGTCGACCTTGGGGCCCAGCACGCGGCCCGTCTTCAGCACTGTGCGGCTCCCCCTGCCCGTCACCTTGGCGTGCGGCCGATGGGTCTCGTGCTGCTTCTTTGGGTTCTTGTGCGCCGCCTCCAGGTCCAACTTGACGCCAACTGCAGCGCACACGCACAGCACCGTTAGCTACAGCGCCGCAACTGCCAGAGCCTCGAGGGCTCGGGACGCACGCGTCGACTGCATGGCCTTGATCTGCTGCGTCGTGAGGTGGTCGCCCGCGCGCAGCTTGCGCTGGTAGAACTTCTGCAGCGCCTCCTCCTTGTTGGACGAGATCTTGCCGCCGTGCCAGGCGATGCGCCGCACGCCGCTGCTCGAGGCGCTCGGCGGCACGGAGCTGGCCTTCACGTGGGACAGGACGGCCACGCGCTGCATGATCCGGCGCGGAGCTGCTGGGGTCGAGTTGGGAAGTGTTCAGCTGCGACCGTATGTATGGGCTGCCGCCACCGGACGCGCTCATGAGATTCGACGGTTTCATGCCATTCCAACGGATCCTTTTGGGGCTAACTCGTGTACGATCTGTGCGACGTGTCCCCCGCCAAAATAATTGTTTTAAACCGGTTCAAGGCCACATGCCGCCCACCAGGAGGCAGCCGTCGAGTGCTGCGGCCGACGCTGCGAGTCAGCCGGAGATCGAGGATCTGGTCAAGAGCGAGGCTTCCGATGCGATTGCAGGCGCAGCAACAGCTGTTTCCACGCAGCACCACGTCTCGAAGCACGACTTCCAGCCGCACGAGCTGCTGGCCACTCGAACGGAGCTGCTCGCGTGGTACGACGCGCACCGCCGGAAACTTCCGTGGCGAGGAGACCCGCCGCCGTATTTGACCACAGCCACGCACACCAGCCAGAAGAAGCAGCAGGAGGCGGCGAAGCGAAGCGGATTGGCGGCATTCCTGAAGCAGGAGCCCACGGACGAGGCTGCTGCAGAACTGGAACACGTTGAAGCGGAGAGCTGCAAGCAGGAAGAGGTAGTTGAAGCTGCCGGTGGAGATGACAGCAGTGAGTCGAGACCGAAGAAAGTGGCCCCGTACGAGACGTGGGTGTCGGAGATCATGCTGCAGCAGACGCGCGTAGACACGGTGGTGGAATACTTTTTGCGCTGGATCGACAAATTCCCAACAGTAGCCGTGTTGGCTGAAGCCAATGAAGAGGTGTGTGGTGAAAACATATTTATTAATCGAACTGCAGTGGGAATTGATACATCTTTGTGATGAATCCATTGTACGGTGGCAGGACGTGAACGCCTTGTGGGCTGGGCTTGGATACTACAGACGAGCGAGAATGTTGCACGCTGGCGCAAAGTACGTCGTGGAGAACTTTGGCGGCGAGCTGCCGTCAACAGTTGACCAACTACTGACAATTCCAGGGATCGGACCTTACACGGCAGGTTCGTTGTGCTGAACAGCCCCACTGCCTTTGCACCTCTCATAGCTAACTTTCTTGAGATGACTTATCTGACAGGAGCTATCGCATCCATCGCGTTCGGAAACCGTGAGCCACTAGTAGACGGAAACGTGATTCGTGTGATGGCTAGGATGCGCGCTGTGGGAGCTGATCCGAAGAATAAGCAGCTCATTAACTTCTCCTGGAAAGCAGCCAAAGAGCTCGTTGGCGAGTGCGATCGTCCTGGAGCGTTGAACCAGGCGCTGATGGAGCTTGGAGCAACGATGTGCACGGTCCAGGTAATGAATGTCTAACCAGTGTTCTTAGTGGGAAGCTTGGTGCTGACTGACCTGGTGTTGCATTAGAACCCTCAATGTTCGGCTTGTCCTGTCAAATCGGTGTGTCTTGCATATGAAGAGGCAAATGCGGCTAAGTCCAAGCAAGAGAAGGCTGAATGCAGCGACACCTGCTCCATCTGCGACCACACTCGTGTTTCGGAATGGGATGAAGCCCAGACTGAGGTAAATATGGTGTCTTCGTCTATGACATCCGAATGCATTGCGCTTATTTGACCACCCGCCTCGTTGTATCCTCAGGTCACCAAGTATCCACTGAAGGCCAAAAAGAACGACTCAAGAAAAGAAGTCATTGCCGTAGCTGTTGTCACTTCACCAGGCGACGACGTACCCACTGAAGAGCCTACACGAGGAAAGCGTAAAGCTTCAAAGAGCGTTGTTGAACCTGATGCGTCTCCGTCTAATTGGAAGTTCTTAATGTCCAAGCGTCCGGCGGGTGGTCTGCTGGCTGGGCAATGGGAGTTCCTCCACAGCAAGGTGCGATATCCCTCCAGAACCAATTCTGAAGTGATAACCATCTCACATGCTTGTGCTGTGCAGATGAGCGACGGCGACAAAATCCCACCATTCTCCAAGCGGAAAACGTTTATGGACGCCCGTCTCACGGATCTTTTCGGCCAGGAGGCACTCGCTCGATCGGGGCAGTCGATCTGCGAGCGCCGCGACGTGGGCGAGCTCACTCACATCTTCTCGCATGTCAAGCACCACATGGGCGTCGAGCACCTTCACTTCAAGTCTCAGCCGGAGTTTCTGGCAGCAGTCGAATCCGACGAGTTGCGGTGGATGACAGTGGCGGAGATGCGGCGACTGGGCATCACGACCGGCGTCAAGAAGATCTTGCAGCTCGTGCTGCACCCCGAGAAAAAGTCGTCCAAGGCCAAGTCTGTCAAGTCTGTCAAGTCTGTCAAGTCCACCAAGTCGAGCGCGACTAGCGCAGTCTCACGTGGCGGCGGTAAGCGGCTGAAAACCATCGCGTCCTTCTTCAAAAAATAGAGGATTCATTCTCACAGGTTCCATCAGTATGGCACCGTCCCGGCGCCCCCAAAATAACTGTGCCGCTCGCACACGAAATATGTCTTCTCCCAGGGAAGAAAAACGCGACAACCCCATCCACAATTCCATTAAGCTCCCGAGTGTCGAAGCTGCTGCGGGGGGCGGGCGGGTCCCATGAGCGTGGAGCAGCTCGCGCCGCGCGTCGTGGCGCTGGAGATCGACCGCGACGACGCCGCCAAGCCGCAGCCCGAGCGCGTCATCTACTTCCGCGACTTGGGCTCGTGGGACATCCCGCAGGTGCGGCTCCTGCACGAGCAGTGGTTCCCCATCCGCTACAACCAGGCCTTCTACGACGGCGCGGCCCAGGGCCTGTGGATGGAGACGGGCGGGCCGCTGTTCGCGCGCCTGGCGGTGGAGATGCAACCGTCGCCCGGGCTGCAGCCGCCCGTGCGGCCCGAGGACCGGCGCGACGAGCACATCGTCGGCGCCGTGACGGCCAGCACGCTGGCGCTCAGCAAGGTGGACGACCCGGACCTCATCGCCCCCGACGACTGGGAGCACACGCACGTCATGTACATACTCACGCTGGGCACCAAGGCGTCCGTGCGGAGGATGGGCATCGCCTCGGCGCTGCTGCACGAGTGCATCGCGCAGGCCTGTCGCCAGCCGCAGTGCGGCGCCGTCTACCTCCACGTCAAGGCCGACAACCTCAGCGCCAGGCATTTCTACGAGAAGAACGGCTTCCAGAACGTGCGCTACCTGCAAGGTGCGGGGCTGCGAGGCCAGGAGGGGGCAATGCACGTGTGGCCGCTGACCCTTTTGTCGCGTGTGCCGCAGATTACTACATGATTGACGGCGTTCGACATGATGCCTTCCTGTACATTCGCTATGTGAACGGCGCTGCCCCGCAGAGTGGCTGGTTTGACCTCATCACAAGGTACGCACGACTGTGGTCGGGAGAGAGGCGGCGCTCACTGACCTTACGTGTTGCGTGGTGGCCTGCTCTCAGACCGCTGTTCGCATTATTCTCCATTGCTTCGCTCGGCTGGAAAAAGCTCATCGAGGGGTTCGGTGTGGAGGACTTTGACGATGACACCTCAACAGTGAAGCTTGCCAGGCCCCCACCTTCAGCACCAGTGGACTCGGCAAATATAGTCCCGGTATGATTAAGAAGCAAATTCAATCGTGTAATCTTGTACTTTAGTTCGGCATCTTGTGCTTTCGTTCGGCATGTGTGTGCAGTTCAAGTCTTTGCTGAAGCTAAGGATAGACTTCGTGTCGTGGCTGTGATGTTGTGTGAAACGGCATACAGCAAAACGGAGCTGCCGATAAACCAGTCTCAGCTTCCTTGCATTCTAGCGCCTGCTTCTTCGTGAACACCGGTGCACGAAGAATCATGAATTTCCAGGATTTGCTCGACGAGGTAGAGGATGCGATGAAGAGCCCTCGACCTGGCAGCAGCTACAGTCAAATCACCAGGGCAAAGTACGCTGACGACACAGACGCTACCAGCAGAATAGCTAAACCTGCTAGTCAGGGTCGGGTACGTTGTACGTTGTACAGCTACCGGTCTTTAAAAGAGTTGGCTTGTAGTGATGCCAACGTGGCTATCGAATAGGGCAAGAACGAGCTAGATGATCTATTGGACATGCTCGGAGATGAAGACAGTAAGCCGGCTGCAGTTCATCCTCGACCGATGTCGTCATCAAGAGCTGGAGCATACAACTCACCGGAGGTCAAAAGCACGCGCACTGAGTTCCAAGCTGGAGGGACTAAAAGGTCAGCCCATGGCATAGACCGTCAACGTGAACCAGTTTGAAGTACTTATTTTTCATTCAAACTCTTCTGAATTCGTAGATGTCCGCAAGTGGTAATGGATGGAGGACGCGCTAACCGAGGACTAAACACCGCGTTCTCGCGGAAGTACGTACCGCTCATATCTCTGGCTCAGCTGAATTTGGTTTTATATTCTTTTTCGTGAATGGCCAGTGTGTGCTCCAATCTTCGCTGTAATGATTGTGACTTCACAGTTGTGCAGTTCCCGGGAAAGTAAGTCTGCGACAACATTCATATTAATACAATCTTTGCTACTAGCCTAACGTTATTTTGTTTGTTCTACTACAGAAAATGGGACGGAAGCGCTGATTATATGTTCTTCCGTGAAAACGTTCCAAGCGAAGTCAAACTTCGTGCAAAAATGGAAATTGCCCCAGGTGAATACCCTTATCTGCCTGATGTCTGCTCGCGTCGATCTACACTAATGCTGCATATACTGGTTGGACGTACAGAGTTTGCCGCGTACGCTTGCCAGTGCAAATGGCTCTCGATCAACTCGCAGACCCGTGTTGACAACTGCCAGGTGAAATGGTCCTGTGCTGGACATTAATCATACGCGGCAATCAAGAAGACGTCGGAACGGCCACATTCCATCATACATATTTACGAGGATAGGTAAATAAATAATCGTCAACACATCGCTTTTTCCTCGATCATGGATGTAGCTGCAGTTTCGGTTGTGATGCAAGCTCCCTTTCTAAAACGAGCTGGAATTCTCGAAGGTCTTCTTGTTTTGGAGTGTTTCTTCCGTTAGTGGCACCAGTAGTACCGCTTTCAGTTGATCCGAGTCGGAATAGCATCTTCCACACGATAAATGCTGCGTCAGGAGAGCTCTTTGAACCCAGCACACATTGCGAAACAAGCGACTCGATCGTCTACCAATGACAACAGAAAGCTCAGTCAGATAATCCACTAGCGAGAGTAGCCCCAGATATCTCATTTACATACCGCAATAGCTGCTCGACTTGACACACTCCAGGTCAGTACCCGATATGCCCAATAGACTATCAAAAGTGGGTGTAGGTACTGCTGCTCAACGAGAAATTTCTGGATTTCGTTCCAGTACAGATCCTTCGTTCGCGCACTTTCCAACTCGTACGGGTCATACAGAGCTGCATTTGGCACTTGAGCACTGGAATTATTTCCTAGCTTAGCCGAGCTCAAAGCCCAACCAGGTAGCAGATACCGATACGTGTCCCTAAAACAACAGAAATACCAGTACTCGCTTAGAAAATTTGATATTCCAGCCTCAATACGCACAAAAACGTACAACGATGAGGTACGGGGCGCGGATATCCTTAAGCTTAAAAGCATCTCGCTTGTCGAAAGCAACGCAATGTCTGGCTGGACTAGTCCATTTGATTCTTTCGATTCGCCATTAACAGCACACCATAGCGCTAGATATAAGGCATAGTCGCGCTCCTTGCCCAAATGGTTCACAGCTCGAGATCTCATGACCTAATAAGCAAATACATTCAGTCAGACATATTTAACAAAATGATCTTGCTTCGTTCGCTCGGACATACCTTTCGCATGGCCAATTCCTTTCGTTCTTGTGGAGTCTTCGGTATTCGACTCGAGGCAATCGCGTCATTTATTCGTCGCACAACATAGCCAGCGAATAGAGATCCATGGCGAATAAATGGCATCAAACTCAGCACCCCACCGCCTCGTAGCTCGGCTTGAATAGCTGGTTGATTATCTGAACCTGATAAAAGCTGACTTAGCCTCTGGAGGCCTTCACCTTCACTGAATCGTCGCATTTGAGAGCTCGACTGCGTGTTTTCTGCCTTCACCGCATGCCAGTTTACATTTTCCAAGCGTAGCTTCTGCAAAACAGTAGACATAATGCCTGGCTGTTGCTGATTCTGGATTGAGTCTTGAGTAACAACACGAGGCAGAGGACTGAATACATACGTTCCGTTGCGTGCCTGGGAAAATAATGCGTACTCAGCACCGAACTGTTCTTCATTCGCAAATTCAGCACCACGCTCCAGCGTACTTTGCAGCTTCATAGATAATTGATAAGCGGGGCAGCACGTGGTGGAATCCATCGACACCAGAGACCACGAACAAGACGAACGGTTCAACTCCAGATAGTGACTTAAACGCATCATATCGCTTCGACTTGGTGCGTCAAACAGGGCATCAGTCACAACGGCGTGCGGCGAGAATGCATCCAGCAGCTCGTACAGGGGATTTGGCTTGAAAGTAATTGACTGGCTTTCGTTTGGAACCGGCGGTCCGTCCTCCATGGCAGTGAACCCATAGAATGGCACCCCCGCCTGGGTAAACTGTTGATACAACTCGACAAACGAAAATCGGGCGTATGCATCGCTAGCTGTTGTAGAGTGACATACGGGATAGATGATAGAGGACGGAATGAGGCACACGACCACTAGCGGTGCTGTTAGCCTTCGCGAAAGCAAAATCGCAGCCTCCAGTCCATAATTTCCCTGCGTCACGCGCAATGCACTATGCATCCAGTACACGACGGGCTGCTTTGTCCCGATTGTTGCAGCAGGTGGCCTTCTGCCAGAGCTACGAGGAAGAAACCAGATCTTCCTTCGCTCTTCGAGTTGAGGTGGCCATTGCTCGTATAGCGCCGGATGGTCCACAGGCTCAGCAAGCTCCTGGTCAGTCCCAGCAACTGGGGCTTCATAACCTCTCTGCACCTGCAAAGGCATCGTCTGGGTTCCCTCGACGTTTTGCGGCACCCTGGCCGCCAGCCAGTCACTCGTTCTCTCCTTGTCGGCTAGTAGGTCCCTCGGGGTTTTCGCAGCAGTTTCCCCCTCCCAAGGCGGAGCAATAGCCGCCCCTGTTGAGCAAGAAGGTTGCGTCTCTTCAGCACCGTCGTCCTCCACGTCCTTCAGCGTCTCGGTATCTTGCTGCGTCCCCGCCGCCTGCTGCTTCTCTTCCTCGTCTGCTGGTGGCTTCGTCTCCTCCATCTCGTCATCGCCCGCGCGTGTCCTGATAAACGCCTCGATCGCCTCGAGCTGACGCGATTGCAGCACCGAACAACGCGCAATTAGCGGCAGCACGGACCTCCTCCAGACCCGCGACTGCTCGTACCATGCTCTGCGAGACCGGCTCCGGGTGCCGGTCCAGCACGCGCACGAAGCCGCCGGTGCCCGCTCGGTAGAGCCGCAGCGGCGTGTCCTCGTGCGGCAGCTGGCCCCGCGCGCGCTGCTGCTCCAGCGCCTGCAGCTGCGCCGAGATTCGGCGCACGTCGGCCGCGTCCGGCAGCGACATCGGACTGTGTGTACCACTTCCGCGGTACTTCGCTGGATATGTGATCTGACAGGTATATTAACGAAAGATGACGAGCTGCTCGTATATGCTGTAGCGAAGGTAATCAAGTTCCGCGTCGTGAAGCGGGCAGACCGCGATGGCATCACCGTATCGATCCCCAGGAACCGCGATGGAGGCCAAGGACGACGCCACGGCGCTGCGCTGCGGCGTCTGCGGCCACGACCACGAGCAAGTACGTCGCGGCTGCTAGCGAGCGGCTGCAGCTGCGGGCGCTGAGCGAGGCTGGGAAGGCGCTAAGCTGTGCTGCTTTTGCGTCGTGCAGGGCGTCAAGTGCTCCATCTGCGGACACACCGGCAAAAGCCGCTCGTACAAGTGCTTCAAGGTGGCGGTTTATCACGGCGCACTGTCTGCATTGGGGGCGTCGGCGCTGACTTGCTATGCTTCAGGTGACGTTCGCGGCGTTCGAGTTCACGGTGCAGAGCTTCGACTGCCAGGGGCAGGACGAGGCTGTCGCGGGCACGGCCGCAGCGCTGGAGAGAGCTAGTCTGGCCTTGTGGACGTTCATCAAGATCCTTCGAGGAAGGATCTTCCCCAACATGGCCAAAGCGCTTCCGGATGACCCCATGTCGCGGCATTTGGTCGCCTTCGGTGCGAGGATTTGGTTCGTGGCTGCCACTCTGGTGGACGAGGTTGTTAATAGGGTGTGACGTTGGACTGTGGGCTAGTTGGTGACGGACCAATGGGTATTGCACGCTGGCGACCCGTCTCGGAGGAAAACGGCAGTCAAGTGGCCATCATCGAGCACTTTGGTATCGTGGAGACCAAGCGGCGGAAGGGCTACGCGAGGCGCTTTCTCCGCGCCGTCGTCGAGGTGAGAGCTGCAGCCTTCGTTCTTCGATGGCTAAACGAGTTCTCGGGCTGAGCTCACAGCATGTTGTGTTGCATTTCAGGACATTGAGACAATCTACGCGCAGCAACCGACTCGACCGCAGGCGCTAGTCGCATACGTGCCGCAGACAGACTCCTTTGCCGCGATGAAGTTATTCCAGTCCGTCGGGTTCCAGCCAGCGGCGCAGGTGGAGGTTGTGGAGGACAGTTCGTTCCTACGAATGCGGATGGCGTGGGGATGCAGCCGCCCCTAGTATGACCGAAACGAAAGAAGATGGCGACTTCAGCTATATTGAGCGACCAGATTCTAATGTCAAAGGAATTATGTTAGCACTGTTATTACACAGGCAGAGCAAAGACCAATGTTGTCAGAAACTCAATCGACATTTTTGCCGTTGCCTGGACAACATTACAAACTGTAAATCATTAAAGTTTGTGATGCCACACGTTGCTCCCAATGTGATCACTTCCGCACTGAGGAAACTTGGCAATATCGCGAAGCCGTCTTACTACGAAGAGTTGTGGTCCACAAGTCGTATGCTTGGTGACGCGGGTTGATGGGAATTGCATTCGACAATTACGTGCAAAC
Organism: Phytophthora fragariaefolia; assembly: GCA_030267785.1. NCBI lineage: Eukaryota > Oomycota > Peronosporomycetes > Peronosporales > Peronosporaceae > Phytophthora > Phytophthora fragariaefolia. Next base: position 15,606 of record BSXT01000627.1, on the reverse strand, counting down.
GATGGCGACGAACGGAATGAAGACCGAGCTGCTGGTAAGGGCATACGACCGAAGAATAAAGAACCAGCATACGTATGCTGCGTTGGAATTCAAAGCAAACGCGTACCTCTACGAAGGCGCTAATGCAACGGGATGCGAAGTAATCACGCGGAAACATGCGGATGCCGACGACCATTGGCATTGGTTACCTTGCACGCGTTGCTTGGAAACCATCGACAGTATTGCCAAGATAAACAGGTGAGAGAGATTGATTCAAATAACGAAGTCGCAAGAGCTCAATCAATTCGGAAGGCCCCGCCAATTTTACATGAAGGTGAAGAGCTGATTTACCCGTCGCAACTTGCGACGGGTAAATGGGCGGTGATAAGCGGTCATACAGTATAACGGCGGATGTCGCTAGATGGTCCATCGCCCGCGGATTCCAGCTGGCAGTGGGCACGGTTCAACCTGGCGGGCTCGCGATCTGGTCTCAGCGTATTGGCGCTAACACCGCTCGCACGAGTCGGTCGTTCTGGTAATAACTGCATGCCGCTCACGGGCTATAGGTGGCGTTAGGAGCCCTACATGGTATCAATGCACCTCAGTTCAAAGCAAAGCGTTGAACACATATGTCTTCGCCTTGGAAGCGGCAAGGTGAGCTGTTGCTTGCAGCTCGGAAGCGACAACATGGAGGCATGATTACACTTCACTACATGTACCGGTATTGTTGGGTGCCGGCGACCCAGACAGTGCTTCAGTTGGCACTCGCCAAGTTGAAGCCGTTGCCGTGCGCCAGGATTTCAGCCAATCGTGACGCGCGCGCGTAAGAAGCGCACTTCAACGCGGTCGGGCCTGAGTTCCCCGCCAGTCGAGGCAGTCGCCAGATCCGCTCGAACTTTATGGCGCGCAAGTCCAAGCGCCAGCAGCAGCCGCAGCCCGCCCCGACGCCCCCGGCCGAAGTCTCCTCGGACAGCAGCAGCAGCAGCAGCAGCAGCAGCTCGTCCGACTCCGCCCCCGAAGTCGCCGCGCCCGCGTCTGCACCCGCGTCGCCGCCCAAGCCCGCGCCCAAGCAGCCGAGCCCCAGGAAGCAGCCGAGTCCCAGGAAGTCGCCGCCCAGCCCCAAAGCCCCCGACGCCATGAACGGGACCATCCACGTCAAGGTGCTGAGCGCCCGCAACCTGCCGACGATGGACTTCGGCAAGCGCCAGGACCCGTTCGGTGAGCTGCTGAGAGAGGGGGAAGCGATAGGGAGACGGTAGAGCTAATTACTAGAGGAATGCGTGTGTGTGTGTGGCAGTGCTGGTGCAGCTGGACAACTCGAGCCCCAGGGCCTGGGCCACCACGGACCCGGCCTTCCAGGGAGGCACCAACCCCGAGTGGACGGAGAGCTCGAACAACGAGCTGGAGCTCTTCTACGACGCCAGTCAGCACGAGAAGGCGGCCACGCTCACCTTCGAGGTGTACTCGGACGAGTCCGGGGACGAGCTCATTGGCGCCAACCAGATCAACGTGAGCTCCATCGTGCAGACGCAGACCACGGATCCGACCGAGTACACGGTGCATCTGAAAGGCGGAGCGCGCGGAGCTCCAGGCCGCGGCGAGGTGTCCGTGCAGGTGTGGTTCGGCCCGCCTGTGCGCAAGGCCTTTCGCGCGGCAGGACGCGCCTCCAAACTGCTGGACGCGCGCGACGCTTTCGTGGGCACGCTGTACTCCTTGACATCCACGGCCTGTGGCGCCGTGTCGGGGTACTTCCAGCTGCCTACGGACTTCGCCAAGAAACACCGCAAGTTGAGCGTAGCTCTCGCGGCAGTGCTGGGCATCATGTCTGCAGGAGCGCTCACGGTGTTCCTGGCTATTGCCGTGCCCACGATGTTGGTGGCCTTCTTCACGTTCCCGTTCTGGATTATCCCATTCCTGGCGACGTCGTTCTTCACTGCGCCGCTGTGGGTGCCCATCTTGCTGCTGGTGGGCCTTTTCTTGCTGTTCATCGCCACGTTTGTCTTCGGGCTCGGAGTGACTTCTCGTCCCGTGCGTCGCAAAGGTGCGTTCATCTCCAACAAGATCAAGCACTCGGACGTTGGGAAGCGCGTGGTCTACGAGAAGACGGAGTAAGCGTCGTCCAAACTTCCCACTCTACATGTATGCATCACGGAAGACCGCGTTCACCGTGGTTGCAAGGACTTTTGTTCTTGCTGTGTAGTGTAGCGTGAGGCCCTTCATCTATGAGGCATGCGAGTGGATGCATGCATTGCAGTTTCACCCTCCAATAAAAACAAAACAAAAACATTTCCAATCATGGTTCTTTGTTCGATTTGTGTTGGAACGTCACGCTCACATGTAGGCTATCGTAGCTTGGCTGGCATCTCTATAAACAAGCGAACACTCATAGCTGTGTGCACCCTCGTGCATACCCAAGCCGTTCGCTGCTCTCCTGCTGCTATTCCCTATCGTATAACTTATCAATAATAATGTAGAAAAAAATGGTCGGCTTCGGTCGGTCGTCGCCGTCTTGGTCATGAATCTTGATCTGGGCAATGTTTCTGGTGATGGTCGTCTTGCTTGAATCGGTGTTGGCGATTGCATGTTTGTCTTCATGGGTGCAGAACACCTCGTTTTCTTGAATTTTTCTTGGGCGTCATTGGATAGGGAGTGGCATCGGAGCAGAAGAGCAGTTGCGGGGAGATGAGTTCGCTAATGCCGAAGTGATCAGCCGGCCAGACTACTTTGCTTACTGCGCGTTAACGGCAGTTTTGCGATGAGCCGGGTCACGGGCGCTCGCGCCCTTTTTGCTGTTCTGCTGGTGCTGCATCTTCTCGAACTCCGACATCACGTGCTCAAGTTGAGCCTGACGCAGGTTCACCTGCTCCTCCAAGTGCATGACCTGCTTCTCTTTGCCCTCCAAAAACTCAATGAGGTCGCGCATCTTGCCCTGCTTTTCCTTCAACGACGCCACCAGGCGGTCGTTCTCACTTTGAACACGCGACATATTCACATTAGCCTCCGTCAGGCGCGAAGACATGGACTTAAACTTCGTCTTCAGCAGCAGCGTTTCGCGCGCCTTCTTTGCCACTCGGGCTTCTAGACCACTCACTTCGCGCTCCATAGACACCAAAGCGGCCTTCAGTTCATCAACCATTTCCTGTTTTTCCGCGACGCTCTTGAACAGGAACACATCCATGTCAAGTTGGAGACCCTTGGCGAGCGTTGCTACAGTCTCACCCGAAGACACCGAAGTCTCCAGTTGCTGCACGACTTTTTTGGCAATCTCATCAACGAGTTTCTGTTTTGTCGATAGCTGGAAGTTCAGGCGGCAAATTTCGCGGTCCTTTTCCGTTACTATGTTTTTTAGTCTTGCCACCTCCGAATCAGGGGTGGCGTCGCTACTTGTGGGCAACTCAGCGCCATTCTCAAGAAACTTGGCGATCTGTAGGTCCTTCTCCTCAATATCATGCTGAAGTCTTGACACCAGGTTCGACTTGCTCTCTAGCTCGCCCTGAAACGCCGCTTCAGCTTCGCGGCGGTAACCCTCCTGCACACTAACAGCCTCCTCGCTCAATGCAAGGCGCTTTTTCAATTCCTCTACGGTTTTCTCCACAGCTGCGGACTGCGATCCCATGAGTCGAACATTCTCCGTCTTAATCTTAAGGTTCTCGTGGATCAATTTATCCACTTGGGCGCGGAGCTCGTTGATGAATAGCTCATCCTCATAACACTGCACAGATGCATCCCCGTTCTGGTGCTCCTTCAAGTGATACTCAACCAGCTTGGCCACGCGAGCCTGGTTAACTGGGTCAATCAACCACTTAAAGTTTTCGTTATGCTCCATGATACCATATAACACCTCCATCACGACTTCTGTCGAGCTAGCCGGAGAAGACGCGTTAACACGCGAGGATGACTCGGCCGTAGGCTCACCCTCCTCAGCAGAGTAGTATTCTTCGTTGCCACTCTCGGAGTGTAGTTCGTGAACGTTCAGACGAGAGTCGGGGGCGTGGACCGATCTCTGTTGCGTCACCACCCTCGACACTAAGGACTGCTGCTCCACGTCATCCGCGATGCTGCGGAACGGCATGGACTCGTCACCGCTGTCGTCATCGGACGGAGTCCAGTCCATCGACTCAAAAGACGGCGTGCGATCCGAGGCGGAGCGAGTGTAGCGCCGCAGTCTCTCCGGAGAAACGGCATATTCGTCGTACATGTCGTCGTAGAATGAGGCCATAGTGGACGTCGACGAGGCCGACAGGTCCACCGAGTTCGGGGAGGCCGCGCGGTCCGCCTGCTTGTACGGCGAGGCAGCGCGCACAGCACGCGGGGTTTTGAGCTGCGGGGACACGGAGCTGCGCATGCGGCTGTACTGATGGGTCTTGAGTGGGTTCACCATGACCGCCTCCTCGCTCACCTCGACCGCCGCCGCCACCGTCGTGGGGGTCGTGGGGCGGTAGTAGACGAGCGCGTCAGTCGGGTCTGCGGCGCCGGCCTTCTTGCTGCTCTGCAGGGACGAGATCCACTCGCCCATGGACTCCCTCTTGGGCCTGTGCTGGCGCTCGATGGACAGGAAGAGGCACGAGACGCTGAGGTCGTAGCTGTAGTCCAGCGGGTCCATCTTGCTGGTCTCCGCCTCGAGCGAGAGCTTGCGGCGCTTGGCCTTGCTCTCACCGACGCGCGCCTGCTCCTTGGGCTTCCTGGGCGTGCGGCCGCCCTCGAGCTTCTGCTGCTGCCGACGCAGGCGCGCGATCTGGCGGCCGTGCGTCTCCAGCGCGTCCACCAGTTCGCCGTCCTTGAGCACGTTCTGGTCGCGCTTGCAGGCGGCGCTGAGCGCGGCCACCAGGCGCCGCAGCTCGGCGCGCGTCACGTCCATGGCGGGAGCGGAAGCGGAGGCGGAAGTGACTCCCCCCGCCGCGGAGCAGTCCGCAGTCAGCAGCTGCGCCCGTCTCCTGGACGATTCCACGCGGTGGGCAGAGGGCAGAGAGCCGAGAGGCGGCTGCACTGAAGGCCGGACACCCGCCCGAGCCTGTCGCGCGTCTGCTCCCCGAGGAAGAATGGGGACTGGCGGGCTGGCCATCGATTCAGCGCCGAGAACTGCTGTGTCGGCGCTAGCTCCACTTTCGGCGGAAAGATACGAATCTGGGGTGCAAGGGAATTACATTGCAGAGGTGGGCTAAGCGTATAGCTGTGGTAGCAACCCATTTGTTCTCGCAGGCGTATGCGGTTTACGGACGACTTGGATTTGCAGAGCCCAAGTGCAACTTTTTGTAGAGACGCGCGTTTTGGTGCGACAGCGCGACGGCAGCCAGCCAACCTCCGCATAAATTGCCGTGCCCGACACCACGAAGATCGCGGCGACGGAGGACCGCCAGCAGGTCTCCACTTGCGCGGGAACTCGCCGCGAAGCGTCCAAATAGACGTGTACTGTATACTGTACTGTACTTCATTCACAAGTGCTAGCGCCAATTCGCTCGAAGCAGTGCGCAGCACCATCCCGTGATCGATGGGAGGGCTGTGCTTGCCACTGGATAGCTCCTGGCCAGGAGGTTGCACCGTGCAGGATAGGATAGATGGCTGCACACTCGGACCAGCTTGACAGTTCCGGCCGGTTCGGTGCGCTGCGCTGAACCAAATCAGCCGGTGGGGTGGCGGTCAAGATCCTGTCGCGAGCTCATTTGATCGCAGCAAACCGCCTCAGCTCACAAAATTTGGTCCGTTTGGAAAATTAGAGTAGAACTCAAAATGATTTATACAATTGTATCTCGAAGGAGAATGGGTCCCGAATGAAAAGGGTCTCTCTCGAACAGGCCCTCCGAATAATACATATTAGTGGTCCTGGTCCGTTCATGATTATTGAGCGTAAAAAATACATTTTGTCGTGATTAGGGATACCAATTAGGAATTCTCTCTCAGTATGTCCTGAAAATTTGCTTTTTCAGGAATGGATTCTCGGTTGGTGTGCCTCGTACTTTCGATTTTCCCGTGTAGTGCCAGGTCCAATCGATTTTCCGGCTCCCCATGTTGTACCAAGTCGAGTTGCTGCAATGGTATATCGTGACTCACAGAGGCTTAAGCCGTATGAAGAAGTTGCGTTACTTGAGCTTGATCGCCTACGTTGAACGTCCTGTGATCCCTCTAGTTCGGTTTAATTTATCGAGATACACGAACGCTAACAGCGAGCTCGAGTTTCGGTTCGATGTAGCAGGTGTCTATGAACTGTACGAGTTGCTTCGCATTCCAGCCGAAGTCGTCATCGATTACAACGGCAAAGCTTATGATCGATGTTCCGTAATTGAGGCTCTTTGCATAATGCTTCGACGCCTAGCTACGCTTATGCGCCATTACGATATGCTGAAGCTTTTTGGAAGCTCGCGCGGGAGGTTAATTTTCCTACACATGATTGACTACGTGCATGATCAATTCAGCTAGAGAATGTACATGCCCGACCGTGTCGTGGCAAAAAGAATCGAAAACTACTGTGCGGTAATTAAAGCGAAGGCACCAATGGATGGTGTTTTTGGCTTTCCTGACGGGACCAAGTTGGGCATTTGCCACCCTTCACCGCAGAAGGTGCACGTGGGGAAAACTTACAACGACACTGCTATAGTGGCCATAAGTGTTGTGATTGCACTTCGCTGTCACTTCGGCTGGGTCCCTACCGCGAGGCACGCGCTCGGGGCACGCGTTTAGTGCGTGGCAGGCGCGTGGCCTGAGTGCGTATAAGTTGAAGTGGGCCGAATGGTGCGATCTCATTGGAGGATCATTGATGATTGGCATGGTTAATGCAGGTACGGCGTGCGCTGATTGGATGCGAGAGCCGTGATTATGATTACCGTTTCCGCTACATCAAGCGTTTCCGTTATATCAAGCGTTTCCGTTACATGTGGCACTCAGTGAAGCTACAGGAGGAAGTAGGATAGAGGTAGTAGAACAAGACATGAACAACTAACTATATCAAACTCACTTTCGGATTTCCTTCCTATTCCTCCCGTCGACTCCCAAGCTACGTCTGCACTCGCAAGAGGTTATGAGCCCAAGCTACGCTGACACGGTCAAACTCGTGGAAGACAACTACTTGCACTGGGAGTTTAACATGAGGATGAAGCTCTCGCGCAAGGGACTGCTGGCCCACATCATCAAGTCAGAGTTCGACACGCTGAGTGACCGCTCCACGGTGCAGTGGAAGACCGACGATCTGAAGGCCCTTGGTGTGATCGCAGGAGACGTGAGTCTCACATACCAAGTCTACATCCGTGGAGCGACAACTGCTGCTGACTCGTGGCGCATGCTCGAGGAGAAGTTCAACCGGAACACGCTCAAGAACCGACTCCTCCTCACCAAGAAGTTACACAACTTCAAGATGGAGTCCGGTACGCGGTTTGCGGTGCATTTGGACCAATTCAAGGAGATCGTCCTACAGATGGAGACGATCGGTGAGCCTCTGGATGAGACCCGACAGCTCGTGCTGCTGCTCGGTAGTCTGACGGATGAGTACCGGATGATCAGTACCGTACTCGAGAACACGCCGAACATGACGTTGGCGTATGCGATCCAAGTTCTCTCCGGTGTTGAAGCCTCGGATGAATCGTCATCGGGTCAACAGAAGGCGTTCGTGGCGAAGAAGAGCTACGATTAGCGTCTGTTCAACGGCAAATGCTTCTACTGCAAGAAGACTGGGCACAAGGAAACAGAGTGCCGCAAGAAGAAGTCCGACGAGGAACGTGGGCAAGTCGCGAGGGAGACATCCGACTACGCGTTCACGGCTACGAGTACGATGAGCAAAACTGAGTGGCTCGTCGACTCTGGTGCAAGCTCGCACACGACCAGTGTCCGGGACAAGTTCGTGTCCATGAAGGAGCTGAAGACGCCAGTCCGCATCACGATCGCGGATGGTAGGAAGATCGACGCCGTTGCGATGGGCACCGTCGGATTGAAGCTGATGGATGGAACGTCGGTCACGCTGTCGGATGTTCTGTACATCCCTGAAGTTGAAGGAAGCCTCATCTCGGTGGCGAAGCTGGCCGAGAAGGACGTCGTCGCGCAGTTCAGCAAAGACAGGTGTGTCTTTCGCTATGGCGATGCTACGGTCATGGAGGCAAAGCGCTGTGGAAATGTCTACAAGCTGAAGACAGTGGGGGACGAGGTGTGTCGTACGGCGACGACGTCTCGTAAGGAGCCCTGGGTGCTGGTACACGCGCGCCTAGGCCGCATCCCTTTCAAGCGCTATGAACAGCTATTGACCATGGCAGATGGAGTGCCCCGTATCACGGAAGGCATCACGAGTTATGACGTCTGTTGTATGGGGAAGATGAGAGCTGACGACTATCCCCGACACCCGGAGAAGCTCGTCAAAAGTGCAGGGGTGCTTGACCTGGTGCACACGGATGTAATGGGTCCGATGCAGACCAGAACGCCCGGTGGCTGCACATTTGGTGTAACCTTCATTGACGATTATTCACGCCATGTGACCGTCTATTTCATGAAGGTAAAATCGGAAGTGCTGTCCAAGTTCGGGATCTACAAGGCAGCAATGGAGAACGCAACAGGCAAGACGATCAAGCGACTACGTTCGGACAATGGCGGTGAGTACACGGACAAGTTGTTCAAGGCTTACCTCAACCGCAATGGCATCAAACGTGAAAAGATGGTGCCATACACGCCTCAGCAGAATGGTCTGGCTGAGCGGATGAACCGGAGCCTGGTGGAGATGGCACGTTGTATGCTTTACCATGAAGGCATCGACAAGAAATGGTGGGCAGAATCGGTCAACACCGCCGCATGGATTATCAACCGGATCCCCAATTCGCTGAACATCAAAACACCATACGATATTGTGAACAAGGCCAAGCCACAACTCAAGCACCTCAAGGTTTTCGGATCTCTAGGCTACGCGCATATCCCGGATGAGAAGCGTCGAAAACTGGATGCCAAGGCTTTTAGGTGCCGTTTTCTAAGCTACGAGGAGGGAGTCAAGGGATATCGTGTGCTCAACGTGGCTACAGGCAAGGTGCAAATCGTGCGCACAGTGAAGTTTATGGAAACGATTAGTACGGACAACGTGATGGTCAGACAAGAGTCAGAAGACAACGAAGGCGCTGCTATGGAGCCAAGCCATGGTGGACAACAACCATGGGAACAGAAGCAAATGATACCGACCGTCGTCACCAGTGGTGACGTGATCTCACTTCAACGTGATGCGGGTGTAAACGGTGCAATTGTACCGTATGAATCGACCCACCCCATGACTACTAGGTCAAGGTCTCGCCCCATTGAGAAGACAACAGATCCAGAGGACGCTGGAGCGCGTAAGAAACAAGTGGTGGCATCGTCGACAACAGGAACTACCAAGCGACAGCGAATGGTGCAAGGCAGAGCACAGGCGGACAACGACCAGCTCGCCATTGAAGGTGGACAAGCAATGGCCGCAACTGAGGACGTCCCGAAGACGTACCAAGAAGCTACCGCTAGCGCAGACCACGATGAAAAGCGAGTTGAACTCACTCGTCGCCAACAAGACATGGAAGCTGGTACCAAGACCGTCTCACCAGCGCCCGATTGGCTGCCGCTGGGTGTTCGCATTGAAGCGAAACGAGATAGGGCAAGTGGTTCGTCACAAGGCTCGACTCGTTGTCAACGGATATTCACAGCGACAGGGTGTGGACTACGAGGAGACGTACTCACTTGTTGCCTACCTCAACTCAATTCGTACCATGCTGGCGAAATGCGGTGCGGACGGAATGGAGATCGAGACGTGCGACGTTGACACAGCGTTCCTGTACGGGAAGCTGGAAGAAGAGATCTACATGGGGCTACCGGAAGGTCTTCGGGAGCTGCTGAAATTGGCTGAAGCTAAAGGTGAAGCCGACGTCGTCTGCATGCTGCTCCAGAGTTTGTATGAACTCAAGCAGGCATCGCGGGTATGGAACGAAACGATAGACAAGCACCTCAAAAGCACGGGATTCAAGCCTGCTGACGCCGACCCTTGTGTCTACACAAGAGACGAGGGTGAAGAAGAATGCATCGTGTGTCTCTACGTGGACGACATGCTGATCGCATCAAGACAGAAAACTGTGATCGCGTCCGTGAAGGCTGGAATAGCGGTGAAGTTCCCGATCAATGACTTGGGAAAGGCTCGTTTCATTCTCGGCATTGAGATCGACTACGACATGGAACGAAGAACGGTGGTCATTAGTCAGAAAGCATACACCGAGTCAATCATCAAGAAGTTTGGCCAAGAGAATACGAAACCGTGCCTAACACCACTGGAACCAGGTGTGCATGTGACCAGAGTGGACGAGCCCCAGACCGAAGATGACAAGGTCATGATGAAGGCGAAGCCTTATCGGTCGCTTGTGGGAAGCATGATATCCCTGACGTGTGGAACGCGACATGACATTTCGGTTGCAGTTGTGACGGGAGTCACACGCACCGTAGCGGTAAGGAAGCGTAACGCGCTAACCTGGGCAGACGCCGGGCGTCACTGCACTTCCGTATGTAAAAGGCCTGGCCTTCCCGGTCGCTATTGGTACCCGGTACCAATCGACTTACACACTCCAAGTTTAGATGTTAACTGCTGAATTAATAACACTCCGTTTCAAGTCGCTATCTACTGCTTTCTATCTGTATAATGAATCCTTGTGTATCTTGAATGACTGGCCTGAGAGACCCCTACCCTCTTATGTATGGCCGACCCTTCGGGCAGGAATATGATAACTCGGAGACGCCCCGACGGAATATTCTATTCGGAGGTCCGGGTGTGTGACACACAGCTGGTGTGTCAGACACTAAGGAGAACAATCGGTCCTGGACTGTCAGATTTCCAACTGCGAGAAAGGGGAGGGCCCGGCCCACTTGGCCCCGTTACACCCTCCCACACCCAAACGGGAAGCACCGTCCCAGGGGGAAATCCAGCGGCAATGTGAGCACTTAGCTCATTGACAAATCTGCATTCAAGCGCACACGCGACGCCCGCCGGGCACACCAGCACCGTCCATGCCGAAGTCGAACTCCAAGTCCAAGAAAGCCCCACGGGCGACCGAAGCCACGCCACCGGAAGCCACCTCTTCCTTGGAGGAGACCTCGCCGAAGGAGACGACGCGGGTGAACGGAGCCACCTTGGCGGAAAGCGGACCCCACGCGACGAAGAGGGAGCCGGCAAATGCGCATGCTCCTGCCACCACGACGGCGCCAAGCGCCAAGTCGACGAGACGGACCAGCGCTAGCAAGCGCAAGGAGGTGCGCCTGCCAGGCCCTTACGTGGAGCCTGCCCCCAGTGAGTCCGATACGGACACTCCCATTCCCGACCTGATCACCGGAGATGAAGACTCCGCAGCGGGCTCCCCAGCTCCGCGAGCCACGAAGCCCCACGAAGGAACACCCGCCCCAGCGCCCGCCACTGCGCTTGTACCTGTTCCTGTGGAGGAACTTCGATCCCAAGGTCGGATGTGTCGTCCGACGCCCGCAAAGCGGAGAACTTCCTGAACTCAAGTGATTCCCAAGACCCGAAGAGCTCCGCGAGCGTTACATCACCGGCCAAGACTCCTCAGGAGCTGTCGCTGCCACCAGAAGACGGCCCTGACCCGGTGGACTACGAGGAGTCTGAGCCGGATCAAGACCGCGAACAAGGGGAGGTCCCAGACCCAACTCGTCGCCGCAGCTCACTGAGCAACAACGCGTAACCCATCCGGGCAGTCCGATGACCCCGAAGACCGTCGCCGCTGTCGAGCCGGAGCAGCAGATCATCACGAATGCCGGTGTCGACGAGGGGGTTCCACCGGAACAACTGCAGCCTGACAACCGAAGGCATCTCAGTGAGCGTACCCAACAAGAGGCTGCGCAAGCCGCCGGCACTAAGCGTGAGCGCGAGGCGTCAACCCCGCGGACCCGCGAGCAGCTGCTCGCATTGCGATACTGGACGCTCGACGAATATCGCGAACACCTTCGGCTAAGCCGGCGTCCTGGTCCTGGGGTCTCGCAGTGCGACAAGTGCCCCGTCGTGCTCTGGGACGACACTGGGTTAACTCGCCAGACGAACGAACGGGAGTTCGAAGACTGGCTCCGTTTCTTGGGCTACGCCTGTCCCGAGTTCCTGGCTTCACCATATCGGATCGACTGGCTGGCTCAGCGACGTCTTCGCTTTCGCATGGCGAAGATGGGCGCTGATGGTCAATGGCAGTCCCGGTTCTTCGATCGGCACATGTCCACCCCGCCTGTCATCCTCGAAGAGGTAATCCAAAAGATTCAAAAGTCGTGGCAGTCGCAGCCGATAGAACCTCGAAGTGTTCTTGGCCGCGTTAGCACCGACCAGCTCCGTGGGCCTGCTCAAAAGCGACCACGAGGTCGGCGCAGTCCTCCTCGAGGCGACTCCCTGGCTCCCATGAGCTATCGCTATCAGGGTAGCCGCCCCACTTCACCAGATACTGGTAATTCCCGCTACGCCCGCGGCGCCTCAGTATCTTCTCGATACGGAAGTAGGGGACACCCCCAGTACCAAGGAGCGGAGGCGAATCTCGGTGGAGAGGATGATCGAGACGCTCCGCGTCGTGGTGATGATCTGCCTGCCTCAAGCTCCGAGAGTCGGAGTGGCCTGCTATCGGCCGTGAAACTGTCAGCGACTTCTGGACGCCCAGCGGGCGGACTTGGTGACGCTGCGTGGACGTCTTCAGACTGTCGAGTCCCTCGCGGAGGCTGGTCGCGAAGTTCCCGCGGACTTGCGTCGTCTGCGGCACCGTGTGCAGGGGTTGCCTGAGCAGGTGGACCACCTTGGTCGAGAACTGGATCGGGTGAATTTCAGGCTGTCAGAATGCGAGGGGATCGTCGGGGAGGTGCGCCATTCCTTGTCCGAGTATCTCGGCTGGATCCGGACGTTCTACTCGCGTGTCGGTACTTTGGAGGACCGCGACGCGCACCGCCAAGCGGACCATGTTGCGCGATCCGCCCCATCCCCGGCTCCTGCGAAGGAGGAGCTGCTGGAAGTGATGGCGAATGCCCTTCGTCAATACTCGGCGGGGCAGAACCCGAGGGGGAGATCGCCGCAGCCGGATGGTACGGCTTAAGCAGCCCAACGTAGAACGTCGGATGCGTGGCCATAGCGGGTGGCAAATCCAGAGTGTACGCATGGCCATGGACCCCGATAACCGTAAACGGACCGATGAAGCTAGGACGCAGCTTCGTGCTGCCGACCGCGGACACCGCAACACTAGGCAGGTTTTTGGCATTTAATAAGACTTGGTCTCCCACTTGAAAAACCTGAGTGTTAGCCCGCCCATGGCGATCGCTGTTTTCCTTCTGACAGTCTTGAGCTGCCGCCATAGCGTCGCGAACACGCTGTCGGACAGCTTCACCAGTCTCGATGAACGAGAGCAGATTCCGTTTGACGGACGTTCTTAGGCCTTTGAGCCCCCTTGAGTCCTCGGCGTTAGCTTCTCCCCCGCCCAAATTCGAAGCCGGCGGGCAACGTTAGTGGCGTACGCGGGTGCCGCAGCCCGTTCACATAGAAAGGAGTGAAGCCCGTGGACGAATGCACCGCATCATTAAGAGCAAACTCCACTTGGGGAAGCAGCGTGCTCCACGTGGTGGGTTCTGCAGCGCAGACACTGCGAAAAGTGTCTTCCTGCACTCTGTTCACCCGCTCCGTCTGGCCGTCGGTCTGAGGATGGTCCGCTGTGGACATGTCCAACCTCGTGCCTAAAAGGTGGAAGAGGTGTTGCCAAAAATGGGACACGAACCTTGGGTATCTGTCACTCACGAAGGCCTCGGGGAGGCCGTGATGTCAAAAGACATGATCCACAAAGAGCTGGGCCGCCTGAGGCGCAGTCACGCTCTTCCGCACGTCGGCCAGTCGCACCATCTTACTGAGGCGGCACACAAAGACCAATATGTCAGTGTGGCCACGCGCGTCGGCGGGGAGCTCGAAGATGAAGTCCATGCTCACGGAGCGCCAGCAATCCGCCGGAACCGGCAAGATCATCAACGGAGCGGACGCCGAGGGCGCGGGCTTGACACGCTGACACGTCTCACATGTCTTGACGTACTTTTGAACCCATTTATACATGTGGGGCCACCAGAAGTTGCGGGCCACTGACGTATACGTCTTCTCCAGCCCCAGATGACCGCTAAGCGGTGTGTCATGAGCCTCATAGAGGACTCGATGACGCAGGTCCTCGTCGTTGGGAACGACTATCCGAGGCTCGTCGCCGCCATCTACTTGGTGGTAGAGCAAACTCGCCACTACTGAGTAGCGATGCAAGCGTGAGCGCTGTCGCGCCGTGAGCCCGACAGTCTTGTTTGGAACGCTCAGCGCCTCCACCAGACCTGCAAGGTCGCCATCACCGGCATACGCCTCGCGAATAAGCTCATAGAGCGGTGACTCGAGGTAGGTCAGATGCGCCAACTCATAATCTCGCCGCCGAGAGAGAGCGTCCGCCAGGACATTCGGCTTTCCCGGCTTGTATTCCACCGTAAAGTTGTACTCGGCGAAGAAAGAAAGCCACCGCGCCATGCGCAGAGAGAGGTGAGGCGACGACGTCGCCGTCCTCAACGAGGCATGATCTGTGTAGATCACAAAGTTTTTTTTTTACCTAACAGGTGCACCCGAAACTTGACCAAGGCATACTTCATCGCCACAAGTTCCTTGTCGTCGACAGGGTAGTTCTTTTCCGCCGCCTTCAGTTGGCGCGACTGGAAAGAGACTACCCGCTCACGGCCCTCGGCATCAACCTGTAACAGGGCACAGCCAATGGCAAAATCGGATGCATCGCACACCACGCTGAAGGGCCGATCCTCATCAGCGCTCAGGAGGCTGGCCTTGATGGCTTCAAAAGCCTGTTGAGCTTCCGAGGTCCACGACCAGACGTCATCTTTCTTGAAAAGATTTGTCAGTGGTCTTACCATCTCGGCGTAGTTGGCACTATACTTGTGCAAATCATTGGCCAGACCGAGCCATTTACGCAGGTCCTTCTGCGAGATGGGCACCGGCCATTGTGCAATGGCGCACACCTTCTCCGGGTCCGCACGGACACCGTCCTTCCCAAGGAAGCAGCCCAAAAACGGGATCTGATCGGCCCCGAAGTTGCACTTGTTGATGTTCGCGTAGAGGTGATTCTCACGCATGCACAAGCGCACCTCACGGAGGTGGCCGATATGGGCTTCAACGGCAGTCTTGCCTTCAGACGCACGGTTGTGCACGAAGATGTTGTCGAAGTGCGTCTGTACGAAGTGCCGCATCGGCCGGAAGAGCTGCGTCACGAGTCGATTAAACGTGGCGGTTGCATTGGACAGCCCCTGGGGCATCACCAACCACTCCAACAGCATCCCGCTGGGGGTACTTACGGCCGTAAGCGGAATATCCGACACGCGCATCAGGAGCTGATAATAGCCGTCGACCATGTCGAGCGCACTAAAGACCGTGCAACCTGCCATGTTGTTCTGCAACACATCCTTTCGTGGGATAGGCGTGGACGCCGGAATGGTTGCCGCGTTTAATTTGTTGAACGCGTGCACCATGCGCCACTTCCTGTTGGGTTTGCGCACACAGAACGTCGGAGACGAGTGTGGCGACTTTGATTCACGCACCATGCCAGCGGCATGCTTCGCCGCGAAGAAGGCGTCGATGACGTCGACCTGTTCCTTCGGAAGCGGCCA
>BSXT01000626.1:0-62535 GCA_030267785.1 Phytophthora fragariaefolia | reverse complement strand
TGGTCGGATTCTGATTAAATAGGTAGATAGTGATTTTCGTGCAGTGAACGTGACGATCAAAATCTAGCACGTGGTACTCTGATCGCCGAAAACATGTCTACGACTGCATCAGCAATCTCGAGCCGCAGTTGCCGACGCCTTCGATCGTCGATTATATTAGCTTCAAGACGCTTTAAGACGACACGCTCACCTCTCGGTTCCAAACTCCTCTATTGTGCATCTCTTCCTAGGCTTCCTCATGACGAGGGGAGCTCGAAGTCGGGCCAAAGCGGGCCGAAAAAAGCGAGGAACGGGTGCTGGGGGTGGAGCGAGCCGTGATGATCAGTGGCGAGGTCGGATTTTGAAGAATGACATGCAGCGACTGAGTGAAAAGCTAAGAGAATTGGCGCGGTTCGTGCACACACGAAGGAGATGACCAAGTGAACGATTGCTCATATCTTCTCAGCTCTTTCAATATCGATCCCTTGGTCGGCTCTCGGCCGAGAGATGAGTACCTTAACATGTCGCACCCTCTTTTTCCCGGGTTGCACAGCTCTCGGTGTAGTTATCAAATTCCAATTAGCAGGCCTAGTGACTTTCACACTACACTGTGCCGCCTTCCCACACCAAAACTGCGTCAGCACATGAAACATGTGTGAACACAACACGCTGTGGTAGCAACACAAAGAGATTGCAGGGTCTGCGCGCAATGGCCGTTTTCTAAGGAAACGCACGAATAGGACGGGGGTAGGCTTCAGCGGCGCATCTACAGCCAACCAGTGCGCTGTAAATCAGCGTGCCACAGCTCGCTGCCGAAAGGTCGTCACGTGAAGCTCTCCTTCAATGGCGTGGAATTGAGCAACCATGCCGAAGCGCATTCCCTGGCAGGACGTCGCGATCGGCTCCGCTGCTGTCGACGTGGACGAGGTCCTAAGCGGCATGAAGCCATTCGAAGTAACAAAGAGTAACACCATGGCCTGCACTATATGCAACAAGGACGAGCCCCACAAGATGCGCTACCGTCTCCTGGAGTGCACGTCCCAGGCTTGCGAAGCGTGCTTTGCCTCGGGTTCACCGGCGTGCTCATGGCGGGGAAAGACTCTGTCATGCCTAAAATACGAGCTAGTCTCGATCTACACTGCCGGGTATCACACTACAGCGGTGTCGTCGCCTTGGAAGAAGAAGTTGACGTCGACACAAAAGGCATTTTGCCGTGAGCTGGCTGATCACCACCTCAAGTCCATGCGCATTCGGAACCGGATGTCGAAGAAGTTTGGCATGCTGCTGCAGGACCATCAATAACTCGGCATCGTCCAGAACTTTGTGAATCACTACACCCGCACGTCACTTAGCCGTAATGACCGTGTCGACGACCAGAGGAAATGTCTTCACGCGAGAGCGTTTTCTGGAAGCGAGGAAATGACGCAGCCGTTTTCGTTTGCATGGGATCTGGACCGTGAGGGCAAGCCGGTGGTGGGAAACGGCTCGGACCAGCGGTCTTTCGCAATTGGGCTCACAACGAAGCGCTCGTTACACGACTAATGCCCCCCCCTCCGAAAGTTTCATTTTACACGTAGATGCAACCTACAAGCTAAACTATCGCGAGTACCCAGTGCTTGTCGTCGGCGTCTCGGATCGCTCGCGTGGTTCATCTGGTGGCTCTGTATATATGTTCCCAGGAGACCCAAGCGGTCGTCCAGCCTGCACTCATGGCGCTGCCGCGTCTGTACTTTTGGATTACACGTCGCGAATTGGTTGTTCAATATGCTGTGGCCGACGCTGATCAGGCCCAACACAACGCGCTCAATGCTGTCTTCGGGGGCTTGACTTGGTTTCGATGCATCATGTGTGTGTGTTTTTTTTCATGTCATGCAGAAGGTTCATAATGCTGTAAAGGGGTTTCCCTCGGTTGTGGCTGGTGGTATAGTGCACAATATGTATAATCTTCACTTCGCGCGAAGCGATAGCGACGTTTTCCGCATACGGGACGGCGTCATAAGGACGTTGATGGGGGAGCCGGTAATGGCGGGGTTTGCTCAGTACATGTGTGTTTGGACGTTACAGTGTGTTACAGATCTATATTACACTGAGTAGATTTGCCTCTACCAACAATCCGGTCGAGGCCTTTAATTCTGTATGAAAGAGAGACTATACCCTGCGGCGCCGAATGCGTATGGGGGCACTACTGGAAGAATTAAGCTACTGCTGCGAGGACAAGCTCTCTAGCGACCGGGCTTTCCGCTTTGACGTTGTTCCGTCGTCAACCCTCACTCGCCGTGTGTCGGAGATGATGCGAGAGAACCTACTACAGACGTGGAACGATGGTAGTGTCGGCATTGAGAGTGCTCGAGTGGTTCGAGTTGTTTCGAGACTAGCAAAGCGGGTCTTGCTTCTCCCGAACAATCGTACGGAAGAAGGCATCGCAGTGACGGCTCAGATGGGGGCTAATACGCCCGGATGGAGGTAGAAGGTCAGCCCTGGGGGGGATGGCAGGTGGATGTAGAAGGTCAGTGGTGTGGGTGCAATTACTGCTTCGCGTTTGGGGTCTGTGTACACGTACACTATGCTACACGCCTGCTTGGTTATATCGATAGCGCTGGTCGAGCAATTCTTGTGAGCCGGAAAAGGCGGAAACGAGGGACTGGTGGCAAGGGATCGAGCAACCGCGGGGGGAGGCCATTATTAGTAGGTCCAGCACTAACCTTTTGACTGTCCAGGGCTTCCGCAAGCTCAAATTCACATCGTTCCTACATAGTTCTAACATGTTAGGGTGGTGTAGCCACCGGTGAATGCGAGCGTTTGACTCAACGTTGCCCAGAAGTGCTGGAAGCGCTCGTACGCGTAGTAACTTTTGTCAACACACTTCAGATTTATCACTGCTCGGAAGTGCAAGCGCGGGAATGCAAGATAATGCGTTTCATTCATGACGCTAAGCGTTTATTTTGGTTCTTTATCTGATACTACATTCGTAGCGCTAAAGTCTTGGACGTGCCCACCACCGCCTCTCTACTTCGACTTGACCCAACACTCATCGCACGCGCACGTGAACCATGTTTGTCCCCCGTAATTAACGGTGAGCAAAGTCCCGGGCTTCACGGTCTTCAGCATCCTAGCCATGACTTTTGAAGTGGTGCGATTCTGCACCTCCACGAACTCCACGTTGGGATCACATGCGTGACGCATTAATGTACGTTGCCTGTCGAAAATGTCAATATGATACAATAATGCCTCAATGGCATCCCAGCTGACCGGGTAGGAACGGTTCACGCAAGGCTACTCCTTATATAAGGTGAGCACGATAAGTCACAGAGTTGGTTATTCCGTTTTTGTTACCGTACTTACTTTGAGTTGATATGTCTAGACTAAATATAATAAACATTCTGTCGTATGGAGGAGGCACAACAAAAGTTTGTCACAAAAATAATTGTGGTTGGAAAGAGTCAATGTTAAGCGGAGGGTCATCCATCGCATAAGTCGAGCATATTCTGCTGGACAGGTGTTTACTAAACACCGTCTACAAATAATACGATAAATTTTACTCTGTACTTTAGATATTACAACACCAATTACTGTATAGCACAGACTCAGTACTACACGAGTAAAATGATCATCACTACCGCTACATATATAAAGAAATGCAATCTACTTACACTCGCAAAGAGGCGATGGATGGCTAAAGTGGCATCAATCCACCACATCGGTAAGAATGGCACAGGGACGAAAGAACAAGAACGGAGCCAAACGCTGAGACTTACTCTTATCGATGAGGCCACGTCAATAACCGTATCAGGAGGTGATACTGACGTATGCATTTCCACTATCTACCGCTGGAAAGGGGTCGATAGTGATTTTGAGCGTGCCCAACCCAGTCCATTTTACGTGAAAGCAGCAAGTCCGTCCAAAGTATATGAAAAAAACTATTCTAATTCAAATATATATATATATATATTGTTATCGCTTTGGATAACTTTAACTTGGATTTAGTATTACAGCCAGTATCAGGTTTGTTTACGTAGACCGTTATCAATATTGTCACTTCGCCGTCGTTCTTGAGGGAATAGAGCCTGTAGTCAGAATGCAAGCGCATCAACCCCATGTCGAACTGCTTCGCATGAGCGTTTTGTCCCAGATGTTATGTGCTGCTCAAGCACACGCAGACCCATAAAGTGCCGACAGTCCATCCACCTGGAAGCCAGGTGGTTGTTCTATGAAGATCAAGTCGTCGCGGGTACCACACAACTACACCTTTGCCCGACCAAAGTGGTGCTAGTCCAATCCAATGTGGTGAACTAACTCATAAATTTGGACTTTAATTTCAACATTTACATTAGAGTTTTGCCCACTTCACAAATATGCGAGTACTGGTCTCTTCACAGACCAAAGTGGTCCAATCCCAGTCCAACGTGGTGGAGCGTGCTAAGCCAACCACTTTGCGCGGGGCATCGACTTTGGCGCGAACGCCAAGCTGCTTCGCGCGCTTCCCTTAAGTCACTGGCGGGGAGTTCTCCACATGCTGAGCCTCATCGCTGATTCCCCTCACTTCTGAAAAGCCTCCTTCCAAGCCAAGCCTCAGCACCCCTCCCGACTCAAGATGCCCAGAACTCCGCACCCTGCGTCCGCCAGAGCTCGCTTGCTCGACGCCTATCGCACCGGCGACGACTGGATGTTGGTGACCGTCCACAATGGCATCCCCCTGACCTCAGCGCGTCGGATCGTTGACGGTGGTCATGTGGAGCTACGCCCTCGTGGTGGCGCGCGCAGCTCCTGCATCAAGTGAACCCCTGGATCGAGGCCGCCCTCGAAGCGTACCTCGACGACAACTGCACGTACACCTTCAGTGCGATGAGGGACATGGTCAGGTTCGACTTCGGGGTAGATCTCAGCACCTCGACAATCAGCAACAAGTTCATTGGCAAGCTTTACACCATTAAGCATGTAACTTTATCCGTCACGCTATATGTATAACAATTATTAACCGCTGTATGTACTGTACTGTAGGTCCGCGTCGAACCTATGACCTGTAACAATATTTCCAACAAGGAGAAGCGAAAGACGTTTGCTAAAGCGCTGCGGTAGCACATGGCTGCAGGCGACTTTATTGTCTATTACGACGCAACCAACTTCAACGTATATTGCAAACGCAGCCAAGGACGCGCCAAGAAGGGGAAGCGGGCTACCGTTGTGCTGCCTCCGTCCAAGGTGGCTAACCTGCAGCTACAATGCGCCGTTTCAACGGAGGTGGGACTGGTGCACTACCGGCTAGAGAAGGGAAGCATCCATATGGATGTAAACGCCGGCTTCGTCGACGAGATCTACGATCCTCGCTCACCTACGTTGAGCACTTCCAAGGCAAGAAAGTCGTTGTTGTTCTGGACAATGGCCCCGCCCACAGCCAGATGGAAGAGCGCGTCGAGGAGCATGACGATCTGGTGCTACTGAGGCTGGCGCCGTACTCGCCCCCATCGAAGGTAAGCACAATTTGTCTTTCTGTATGCGCTAACATACTAACACTATGCTACAGGGTGCTTCAGTGTTCTTAAGGCCAAGATCAAGGTCGATCTGGCCTTGTCCCGTGAGGAACTGATTGCCATTCGTCCCCGTGGAACGATCGCGGCCGCACGAATGGCGATACTGGAGCGGGCGGCCAAGCGCTGCATTGACTGCATGGACTTGCGCCTCGTCAAGAAGATGGCACTGCATTGCCAACATGCGGTGGCTGCCGCAGAACGCCAGGAGAATATGCAGTACGGCACCGGATCAGATGTCTGCCTCGAGAATCCACTTTGCTCTGCGCTAGTAATGAGATTTTTGTCTAATCAGAATTTCCGTTTTTAATTTTTTCAAAAATCCGTATTGGATTGGACTAGGACCACTTTGGTCGGGCAAAGGTGTATAGTGACATCTATCCACGCTGGATAACGTAGTATATTGCAGCGCGAATCGTCTCAAACATCACCACAGGTCCGTAGACCTCAGTTTAGTCGATCCCCAACTGCTGCGTATACCCACGAATCATATGAAAGCGAGAGTAGGGGCGTAGCGGTAGTATGCAAGTGCGTTGTAGCTGTCAGTAAGTTATATTTAAAGAAGAGAGTTCCTGCCACAGGACCGGAGATGGCAGGTGCAGAGGTTATTACTATGGAAGACTGTACATCATACTAAATACCAGAAACCGCTTTAAGAGGGTCTGAGATAACTGGCTAACAGCTCTCAGGTTCACTGTACCAGAGTTCAAAGAGGCAACTTCAACAACCTCCCTGTCTCTTTTGATCTCTTTCACTATTCATTCTCACAGCTCGCAACAATAGACTGAGTCGACTCTTCAATATCCAAATCGCTACCGAGGACTCCCGTGTTTGCTGGCGCTCCTTAGTATATACAATTCTGCCTTGAGTGAAGGAGCGTCAGGCTGGGCACGCCATGGCGCGGTTATGGATTACTGTGATTGACAAACGTGTTGCACTGCAGGATGAAGCGAGATCAGAAGTGCTCATCAAGAAGAGGAAGAGGAATCTAACAGCGACCCAGACACGTGCCACGAAGAAGGCAAAAATGGTCAGTCACGCTGTGGCTGTTGGTAAAGGTATCCAGACATCTGAACGAAGGCCTGAGGGCACGACCGCGGGGGGGGGGCAGGATGCGTGGGGCCGCGGGGGCCATCGTTGTGACGGCGCTGCAAGGCATGGATTCACTGTAGCCATCACCTCACGTCACTGAAGTGAATGCAGTTAATAGAACATTGATCAGACTGATGCCACGCTCAAACATTTGTGCCTCCAACCAGACTGCCTCTGGTACAGACCAGCCAGTGCATGATCCTGCAGCTGACTGGCTGTGCATGATATACAAGTGCGATGCTTCAGCAACGTGTGCAAACTGCAAGTGTGACAATGCAGGTGCTGTAGTTGACGATTTAACCCGGAGACGGTTCGGGACGCGATTAAAGAGGCGCAACTGGCTAATTTCATCGATCAGGTACCTACTTCCACAGTCCAGAAGGATAATGACGCTGATCACGGGTCTACTCGTACCGACCAAACGTACTTCCCTGTCTATGGAGAGTACTGTGCTGGAAGATGTAATGGCGCCAGAATTGTCCAATGTCCTTTTCAAGGAAAAGGGATGTTCTCTGGTGTGAACCACACCGGCCGGTGTGGCTCGCAAGAACTGAATGTCACACACCACGACGGGTACTATGTACCAGGGTCTCTTAGATATCATATTCCGCGTAGACCTCCCCTAAGTAATATGTTAAGTTAGGGGTCGGTCGTACCTAAGGGACGACAGTTCACGAGAGCCAACCGCTGAGGAAGATCGTCATTTAGACAGGGCTTTAGTATGCAGATAGAAAGCAGTAGATAGGAACTGTTATTAATTCAAGTCAGTTTAACTCTGACCTACAAGTGTGCAAGTCTATTTAATACTCGGTATTAAAGGAGACCGGTAAGGCAGGGCCTTTTGCACCAGAGACAACAGGGACGCCAGGCGTCTGTTGTGGTTAGCATGTTACGCTTCCTCTTAGCTTTTGTGCGCGTGACCCCCCGTCACACCTGGTAGCACTTGTAGTCAATCCCGCGACCGACCCGGATCTCTACGATCAGGGTCTCTTTGAGTATGGAAGACTCAGGGAGTCGGCTGCCGGCGCGGCAGGACTTTCCTCACCTCTCCGACGCCCACTGGGCTACGCTGGAGAAGATGTTTAGCCTTCTGGGCGAGGCAGCCTTCGCTGGATTTCCCAACCTTCCTGCTGAGCAGCAAAGGGCGCGCGTGGAGCGCTTCGACAAGTACGAGTCGTCGCTGATTGCTCACGTGAGCGCTGCTGCGCAGGAAGCCGCTCATGCGACAATGCGAGCTGAGGCACAGAGTGCGGCACAGGCGTCCACCACGAACACGGCCTCATTTGCTGCGCGCTCATCCACGACGAAGCCAGTCAAGATGTCGGTTCCGACGTTCGACGGCAAAGACTCAGATAGTCTGGTGTTCTGGGTTCGTGAGATCGTGATCACGCTAAGCGCTGGCCAGATCTACGACGCACGAGCCCAGGTGGCATTTGCGCTGTCCAAACTTGGAGGGCGCGCGCGCATGGGCCATGGCCCGTGAAACAGCGACTCCGGGGTACTTCAACTCGTGGTCGTTTATGGAACAAGGGCTACGTTCAACCTTCCCCCTTGCCAATGTGGCATATCATCACCGCTCTAATTTCTTGGGATGCAAGCAAGGCAAGCGGTCACTTCAAGACTACGTCATGGAGCTCCATAACCTCGAAGACGCCATGGCCGGCGCACCTCTCACTGAGGACGTCAAGATGACGGTCTTCATGGACGGTATCCGCACGAGTCGGGTTCGGACGGAGCTCTTCCGGCGTCAGCCGAAAACCTTCAATGAGGCGGGCCACATCGCGATGATGGAGGATCACTGTGTGCGCTCAGCGCAAGATCACACACCTCATGTCGAAGCAAGCGAGGGTCCCACTCCGATGGAGGTCTCTGTTGCCGAATCGACACGCCCTCAGCGGACTCCACGCGCGGGTGGTCGCTCTTTCGGTTGTAATCAACCTGGTCGCTTCCGTCGGAACTGCCCCACCAACCCGTGGAAGGTAACACGTGACTAGAAGCACTCGGTGCGTCCGGTTCTCAACAGCCTCGAGGCGACGAAGTCGGAAAACGGCGGCTCCCAGTAGGGGCGGGACGCCCTGCTAGGAGACTTCGCGGTTTTACTAACACATGTGTTGGTCACAACGACGCGATTCTTAGACTGCTAGCTAAAAGTGTCGTCGTGCGGCGAGTCCCTACACCTCCAGCACTACCAGATACCTTGCTCGGCCCAGGTAGCGCTGTCGTTGAAGGTTGTACAGAATGTGAAGAAGGGCAATCGTAGGCTGAACACCACGTTGCTTGTTAAAATTATAGAACATTTCAATTATGCTACTTCTCTGTCGCACTAATTAATATTTAATTTGATGTTTTTGTGAGCCACTTAACAGTGTTAGAATGATATCATTGATTAAGATCTTATTGGCTATAGCTGGCTTACGATCACAGCAAAACGGTTGGTGGTGGGTATTAAATCGATACAACATATCCTCCTACCAACATGACACGCCCAGTCGGTGCCAACGACATATCTCCACAAACGCATGTAACTGTGGTGGCCTTCACTGCCACATTAAATAAAGAACCCCGCCTCCGCAACCGAACCATAGCAAAGTTCAAATGACTCTTCAAGCTTAGTCGTGCCTCTGTAGCGACCATTTGGGGTCTACGCAACGGCCCCGTTTCACTTGTACAACCTCGGTGACCGTACCTACCCACATTAGAGCCAAGGAGGTGGGGGAGCGTGTCGGGGCAGTGCAGCAGACTCTGCGCGCTCTCGAAGTGGCATCAGGCATCCCAAGATCGACGCCTAATTAGAACCTCAAGTCGATGGTCCTGCGGCACTTAATGTCAAGCGTCAAGCTAGCGCTTAACGACAGACACATGCTTCGGCGGCTAATACAGGTTCCCGACCAGGTGCAACCACCTATAGATAAGAATCTAGATTTTTCATAGTGAACGATATTTTTTGCAATTTATTGATAGTAATTGTCGACTAATATAATAGTTAGGTGGGCTTTTGTACCGTTTCAATGACATGTTTGTTGTTGTACCCATAGCCAATAAATGTTTCATACAATGCGTTGCTGCGATACTACTTGTCTTCCGATGAAGCACTACCTTGTCGACCGTGTTCGAACAAACGCCGTATATGTATGGTAATGTTCTTGCTGCGGTAGCAAGACCATCACATGATTTTGTTATCAGAAAAAAGTATTTTGACGGGAAATTTGGGATTTGGTCAATTGTTGAGAGCACCACGGCGAGCCTAACAGGACAACTTTGGCCTCCACCCAGAAGAAGGACAACGGCTACAGGCTGCACGGCCACTTCGTGGCACCACCACGCTCGGGTCGCAAGAAGATCACGGATGCACGCTAGGACCGGCGGATAGTACGTGCCGACGAGGCGAACCGATTTGTTAGTGCAGCTCGTTTGGCTGCCCAAGGTGAAAGCAAATATCATAAGGAAGGTCTCGAAGTGGATAATCTGATCGCGGATCCATCCTGCTGGGCTCAACGGGCGCGCGGCTAGGAACACCGTACCTATCAAAGCATCACCGACGTGCCCGCCTACCTTACGCGAAGAAGTACTGTGAACGTTGTGCAGAACAGCAGAGAGGTTTGGAAATCCCTTTGTCACTACCACAATCCACACCGCCCGAGCTTGATGGCAGTGAAAGTCATTTTCTCTTTTTTAGCTTTCGGGGTTTCACTTCCCCTGCCGAGAAAAAACTACTTCATTTTCAGCACTTCGTCTCCCAAACGCAGCTTCCCCCAGCACCGCAGCCCTCCCGCACCGTCGGCAAGCGCAGCGCCCTGCAGCATTGTCGGTGTCACTCTCTGACCACAGCCGCGTCGGTATGCTGCCTCTGAGCGGGTACCGTGATGTGTTTTGACACACGTTCTTCTTGGTCTCTCTTCTAACTGAGCTGTTGTATTCTGCAGACTAAGCTTGACGCAGAGCAAGGCTCGTGACCTCCTCGCCGTGCTCGTTGTGTATGAGGAAGAAGACGTGTGGGTGGAGCTGGTTGTTGCCGGCGCCGTCCACGCACCCGAGCGACCGCTGATTCCGGCCATACGGTTCAGCTTGCTCGAGTGCCCGGACGCCAACGCCGGGCACGCCTTTCGGTTTCCTGTTCGTGGAATAATCCTCCTTGTGATGCTACTGCGCTTGCCAGCAGTCATCGTTACCGATCGCGGCGACCGCTGCTCTGTAGAGGAGGCCATGGGCATTCTAATGTACCACCATTGCAACGTCTGCAGAAAGAAGCAAAGTGTAAGAATCAAGTGCTGAGGGTCTGTCTGGCGAACGGCTTGCATGGATGGTGGTGAGGGCGATGGAAGCTGCCACCAGATTTGGCAATTTCATTGGGATTTTCTACTGACGGGTTAGGAGAAGCGGTGCTTTAAACAGCTTTTCTGATGGTAGTGATGGTGAAAGTGCCTTCGAAACCTCTCTCGTGGGAAGACGTGCCTTTTACTGCTAAAGCTAGGGATAGTGCTGAGCGGGACAACTAACAGCCTATCAGTCGGGCACAGGACCCATGAAAACTTCTCCACGAAGTATGTACTACCGACGTTCAAGCGTGCACACCAATCTGGCGTGGTTTGGGGATCCAGTTGTGGAAGTTGCGTCGGCACGCTGCCTGTTTGCTCGCAGAGTGAGGCAGGAGAGTACTATAATCACATTCTAGGTTCTGAGGTTCCTATAACGAGGTAGCTAAATGACCTACCGGCCGCTCTTTCTTTTGTTCGTGACAACGCTCCTGCTCACAGTGCCAAGCTGGCGATGACTTGCATCAAATACCTAAACTTGAAAGACTTGGCGCATCCTGCTCAGAGCCCAGATCTCAAACCCATCGAGAACGTTGGTACAGAGATGAAACGCGAACTTAATTGATCCCGGCAACCTCCCTCGACGACCTAAATCTCAAGCCCAAGCGTATCTGGGCTAGCCTGGAATCTGGGCTAGCCTGGATGATGACTACATCTGGAAGTGCTCGCGCTCCATGCCGATGCGTCTTGACGCCGTGAAGAAGGAGCTAGGTGGCCATTCAAATTACTACGATTTATACTTGCTTTTTTTGAAAAAAAAACTAATAGAGTTGCAACTTCAACATGGGGTACCTTCGAATTTCCAGACACGCTGTAAAATGCTCTTCGCTGCTGGGTGCTGCGGACACTATGAATGAACCGTAACAAGGCGATCTACGATGCACAGACACTCGAACTTATTCGAGGTTTTCGCTTGTGTATGACTATGGATCAGCTACACTTCCAACGGTTATATCGTGTGGTGACCCACCCGAAGAAGCCCGACAGCGATCCGTACAACTCCCTGCTAGTTCTCTTCAAGCGTGAATGGCTTCGTGACTTTGACGAAGACACGTAACTGTTTTTCAAGGAATGACCATATCCCAATTTCGTTACACTGGTACACTTTGGACTACTCTCTCGCTTAAGTACAACTATTTCGGGAACTTTGGGTGCTTACATTGCGCGTTTTATCGGGAAAAACAATTAACCATGATCCAACATTCATTTTAAAGTAGATAAAATGCAAAAGTAAATTACTTTAATTTCCTGAACCTTGCTTACCGAAGCGCAATTCTATCTTTGGGGTAGCCAACTTCAATCGACAATCAATTTTCTGGAATGTTATCTCAAGAAAATTGGAGTTCATTCACGTAGCCCGTGACCTAGCTGTCATGTTGCCACTGCAGTCGTGTCCCCCAGCAAGAATGCGACCGAGTTGCGGTTAGGCCTGCACTCTCGCAGCAGCGCAAGTGCGTTTGTGCGGCGCACGATACGGTCGACGGGAGCATGTTCGTCGATGAACGCACGGGCACGCACGCTCTCGCCTCTGCATAGCACCAGGGGCCGGTCAAGAAGGGCACCAACCTTCGGTTTCCGGCGGAGCGTGACGACGCGCTTGATGGAAGCATTGTAGGTCTCGACAGGATTGTTGGTGGTAGCGAAGCCACTCGGCGTGTGGTAGCACTGACACCTTTAGGTCCTCTCGTTCACCCACACTGTCTTGAAGTAGCTAGTAAACTTACTAGTTGAGGCCACTCCTGCCACTCCTCTTGCACCTCTTGAAGACACTTGTGAAATTCAGCCTCGCTTCTAGAAAAATGCAGTTCGTGCATATGATGCAGAACCATGGCAGCAACCTCAGCATCGAGAGGGCGCGTCTTCTCGTAGATTTGCTTCACCACGTGAAAAAAACACACACCAGAAAGCGGAACGTGTCGTCCCCACCGAAAAATTCTTGTATCGCGTTCCACTGGGCAGCATCGGCGTCGCCCATTGCCCATCACACACGCAGTTGTTGCCCAATCACAGTCAGGATAATCCTAGCGAGGAGTGACAGCACCTTGGTGAGCTGCGGCTCCTTGCCGGGCACTATAACAATAGCGAGAATAGGCATGCGCGGTTAGCCACGCTCGCAACGACTACACGGTAACCGACCTGGGTTAGTTTGTACGTCGCGTCGAGATGAAGCATGAAAGAGCTAGGATCGCGATCCGCTTGACGCAGGAGCTTCTTCGTAGCGACCCCACGACGAATGGCTTGCCGTCACTCCCATTTCCGACAACGGGCCTGCCCTGTGCGTCGTTTTGCCACGTAAACATGAAGGGAACCGTCTCGCCTACGTGTCCAGTGAAACCCGAGTTGCGCGCCTTCACACAGATCGCCGCCATCACGTCACTGCCACCGAGCTGTGTGGCAACGTAATGGTGCGCGAAGCGCTGCACCATGGTGCCGTTGAGTCGTTCAACCCGAAACGCTGGATGAGCGGGTGCCAATTGCGGGCAGGGCGAAGCCCTTGTTTAGCCCAATCGCGCGCAGCGTCTTTCATCGGCAACGTCATGCTGGGCGGGGTGGGTCCACGCACAGACATCACGTGCGAGTTGAGCGCGGCCACGGCGACCACGCACAGTAGTTGGCATGCACGAACACGGCAGCGCCACGGGCATGGAAGTGCGGGCGAGGCAGACACGCATGCGCTACGACCGCAGTACCGCAGCTGCGTACACAGGGTAAAGCGTAGCATCGCTGCAGATGCAGCAATTGCCGACTTCGCTCTTAGCCACGGTAAGCTTCTTGGCGTCAGTGCGCGGGAGGGCATTGGCGAGTGTCTTCCAAACGAGGAGGGGCATGGTTGCCAAGGCATGGCAGCAGGCGTTGGGTGGGTGATGAGAATTTGATGGTAGATTCAATTCTGACATGGTAGGTGGTAAATTCAACAACCTCTTATTGACTGAAATTTAGATACAGGCGCGGTGTGATTGGGTGGAAGTTGGTTTTAGTGTGAATGTTTGATGTACTGCGTAACCTGCGAATAAGTGGTGGTCGTGCGTCTGTTGCAGTGGAAGTCATCATTTTGGCGTGGTCACTCAAGTCGTTAAGGTGCCGATGTGCTGTTTCAGTGCTGGCCGTATGATTTGTCGTGGAAAAGGCAGGTCCTCAGCCAGAAGAAGCCACGAGCGGTCGTTTGCGGGCCGACTCCTGCCGATACATCCGCGGCCGCCCAATAGAGACCTTTCGGGGCTCGTGCTGGATTCTGGTTGCAGGTTTCAAGCACACAAAATAAACGTGGCGGAGGCTGTTGACTAATCCGTCTCGTCGCTCCAACAACGCATGCGGCAAAACGCGCCAAACTCGGACTTGTAACCTACAACTGTATTGGATACAAGAACCGCCTCAACACGATAGCCTTCCATTTCAAATTCGACTGGCACCTTTGGAATCTATACGTTTTTGCAGATCCAATCGCGCCATCTTGGCGCCGGCTTCAGATCGCGATGAGAACACATACTGCTGTCCATTCGCTGTCGCTCTCTCCATCGCTCTCGAGTCCGACCCCGGTGTCTGGAGGACAGCGGTCACCCGAGAGCAGTAGCTCGGAGGACAACTGGGGAATGAGCGATCTTCTAGCGGAAAGGAGCGGCGAGACAGAGCCTGTCGAAGACAACCAAGCAGATGGCCCTGTTGACGACGCAGCGGCTAGTCCCACCGCCTCCCAAGAACCCGAAAACAACGCTGACTTGCCAAATGAAGCTACAGAAGGGCAAGTGCAGCTCTCAGCGAAATACCGCAAGCGATTCGGACCAAACGAGGACTACCTTCTCGCAGCCCAGGTCAATAAAGACATGTCTTTTACGGCAAAACACGGGGGGATCAGGAAAGCGTGGCAGACGCTAGAAGACAAGCTCAATACAAGCCCAAATTTCCGCATGGACTTGATCAAGGGAACGACAGCCCAAGCCCGTTTCGAGGCTCTTATGACCAAGCATCGTTCCTTCGAAGCAAGGTCGGTTCGCAACTCAGGAACAGACGAAAGAGAGACGCGTCCTATACAAGTCCTTACGAATCTTGCAGCTAAAATATACAGCCATAACGCTGCCAAGGCAAAAGCGGCCGCCGAAGCTGCTGGTGCTGAGCAAGATAAACCCAGTCAGGAGAAGTTGTTCGATCTGCCGCAGTTTCGCGCCTGCAACTGGGAAAACGTCGCGCCGAGCAAGATGGTGCAGCTTTCGGTGATGATGCAACGCCGGCTAGCCGTCAAAAGAAACCCGCACTAAAGCCGGCAGCCGACTGGCCGAAATCAGTTGAACATATGAGGGCGGAGCGAGTAAGCATGCTCAAACAATTTGTGCAGATGCAGCAGGCCGAGCTGAGACAGAGGCAAAACGAACTTGAGTCCGAGCGAACAGAGCGTGAAAAAGAGCGTGAGGAGCGTCGAGCTGAGAGAGTGGAGCGACAACAAGAACGGCAAGAGCAAATAAACGTAATTTCCAACCTCCTGCAACTGATTCAGTCAAAGACCAACTACTCATGACGTTGCATCGTGTTGACGTGGTCGCTTTTCTGAAATACTCGGTGATATCGGGCGGGCTGCAGCTGAAATAGCGACTAATCTGATTGCCCTGGCGGATACATGTCAGCGCATTAGTTAGGACTACAGCAACGCGAACCATTCGCTCTACTGGAGTCAAACGAATCTTGTGTTTTTTATTCCAGTCAAGGAATGCCCACTTCTGCTTAATGATTGAGAACATCCACTCGATAGAAACCCTGTTCTTGCTCCTAATGGTGTTGAACTGCTTTTCAGCACCACACAAAAAAGCATCCTGGAAAGGACTACAAAGCATCTCATCAATTCCATACGCAGGATCACCGTAGATTATGGGGCCGAGTTGGTGAATATCAGGATGACTTGCTAAGGGAGCAGTAACTTACTCTCGCGAAGCATTGTTGAATCGTGTAGCCGTCCCTCAATCGGTCCAAACCAAACGAAATGCACAGTCCTATCAACGATTAATGCTATGTCAAATAGCATTTTTAACCATGTTTCAATCAGTATCGTACCGTCACCAACTCTAGTGATGAATACATCAGGGATAAGCATCAGATGAACAAGCTGCTGCAGCTCCGCGCACGTGAACCGGTAATCTTCGATGTAATTCGCGTCAGGGCAAGCGCTTGGATCAAAGCGAACATCTGGAATTAGTGGTCGCTCTACACGTTCGTTTACATGCAGCAGCACGGCTTCAACATCGTCTTCTGATCCAAATTAGCTAAGCACTTGAGATAGAAGAAGCAGAGGGAAGGAAGCTCGTCCTCTCGCCGTACCTGGCATATCCTTCCCTGTCCTTGGCTGGAAATGTTCACTACCTGTCGAACAATGATGATGGGTCGTTCCAATATGTTTAGCATGGCGAAAGCAAATATGTAAACTTAACGGTTGTGGCTTGCTGGATAGCATAGTAGTACTAGTGGTCCCAACAACCAACATCCAACACAGGATCCGAAAGGTCTCTAATGGTGAACTTATCGGCGAAACTGAAGCAGCTGCGCGTCACCCCGATGGCCCAACGGAGCACGTTGCGCTCCGCAGAAACGTCGTGCGGCGTGTCTAAAGCGACTCTGCAGCGCCGTGTCGAGGAAGGCCAACTCGTGGCACACGTAAGTAACGTCAAACCGCTACTGACGGAGGCGAACAAGGCGGCAAGATTGGCCTGGTGCATTTTCCACGTGCAACGTCTCTGCTCTTTCATGACATGATAAACACCATTCACGTTGACAATGAGTTGTTTTATCTGACAGCAGTGCGCCGTCGTTTCTATCTCCTACCATGTGAAGGAGCACCTAACTGCCAAGTCCGATCCAAGGTGATGATGCTCACCGCTGTTGGGAGGCCAAAGTTGAACGAAGCGTCGGGCACGTATTTTGACGAAAAGGTGGGTACCTGGCCCTTCATCGTCCAAGAGTCCGTTCGAGACGCCCGGCGGGGCAATTATGACCGAGGAAGGGGGCGTTAACCAAGGCACCTACCGCGCAATGCTGATGGAGAAGCTTATACAGGCCGTTCGCGAGCGCTTACCTTCGTCCGGAGACGGTGTGCACGAGCGGGTGCAGCAAGACAACACGCCGGCATATCACAGCCCCGCCGACGCGCAGTTTACAGCTGAGGCAGCACAGCAAGGGCTCAACATCGAGCTGTGCTACCAGCCGCTGAACTCGCCGAACCTCAACTGCTTAGCCCTCGGCCTCACCAAGCACACTAGCGTCTCCGCTCCCCTCGGAGCCCCGACGAACCGGTCGATGCGGTTACGGAGGCCTACTGGAAGTTCCCTCCCTCAACCATCAATGCGGCCTTTTTGAGTCTGTAAAGTGCGATGGACTCCTGCATTTTGGATGCAGGAGGCAACACGTTCAAGCTTCGCCACATGGGCAAAGCGAAGCTTCAGCAGGAGTGGCGACTTCGTGTGAGCCTTCAAGGTACACCCGAAACAGCCGCGATTATGTCACAGTATTACAATGCGCAAACAGCTCACTATAGCTAAATAAAATACAACTTCGGGACAACATTTTTGTTATCGAAAAAAGAGTGGGATGTGTTATAATTTTGAGACGGAATGGTACAACACAGAATGTGTGATATCACATAAAAGTGATGCCCTTCAAACTAATCTCTCACTACACTCCGCGACAGAATAGTTCACCCACCGGCGTTTAGAACTGTATCATCGTCAATATTTGGAGCTACCGCCCGCTATTTAACATGCGCGTGCTGTGTAGGAGACCTCCCATGCAACTTTCCATTTTCACTGTCACGACACAACATATCTCCTACCCGACACATACATAATTAAAGTATAGCATAATGACGGTCAATTCAATAGTGTGTTTTGTCACCCTTCTTGTCCTCCACGTCCACGTATCGTGTATTTTGCAATAATGCTGCTCCTTCTACGAACTAGGCGTTGCTGCTTATTATTATAGCCCCAAACTACATCGGGCTTGTGCTAACAACCGCATTTACAAGCTCTAATTAAGGCTGCCATATAAATGGTTATTATCACCTGCGGTGACACAAGTTAGGACCACCTCCCTTTCCTGTAAAAACGCACATACATATGAAATTCGATACAAAATCCTATATTAAAGTTAGCACTTGGTGAGACCGCCTTCCTGTTTAATGACAGCAAAGCAACGGCGTGGTATCGACTCCACGAGTTTGAGGAGGTACGCTTGCTCGATGGAGTCCCATGCCACCACTGTTGCATATTCCAGCAGCTCTACAGTTCATTATTGACGGCTGTGGGAGTACACCCTCGCCGCCATAACTGACCACACGTTTTCTATTGGGTTACAGTCCGGAGAATCACAGCATTGTGTCGATTACGTGCTCCTGTAAGAACTACTTTGTTTTACGTAAAGCGTGATTTGAAGCATTATCTTGCTGGAACACGTAGTCAACACCATAGTTAGCATGGGCAAACGGCCACATCTACGCTGATAGAGTATATATATAGCCGCCTGAGTTTACCAGCCAAGCAAAATGGCCAGGTAGTTCTTACCCTGAGCGCTAAAAGCCCCCCCAGACCATAACAATGTCGCCTCCGTTCTATGAACGTACGTACGACTGCGCTGGTTGCTGCAGCCCCCACCCGTATTTCTTGACAGTCCTCGACACGACAGAGGGTGTTTTTTCTACCCCCTATATTTTTTTGGTATTGGCGCGTTCGTTTTGATCTTCTGATTGAAAAAGTCAATCTCCCTTGCTTTGGCACGTCCTATCTTCGACAAAAACAGCACTCAAAAGTTTCCCGATTTAATAATTTTGCACCCCTTAATGAAGGTACACCTCTTAAGCTGGATATTTATTTCAACCAATAATATTCATGGGTAGTTAAGGGTTTTATCCAATCCCATTTACTTAGGTGCTAATCCAGGTTCTCATGTCAATCGTAGAGAAATAAAACCATCAACAGGTGCTACTAATATTGCACGGTATATCTACGATCATTTAGCTGAAACGATGGTCTATAAATGTACTGGATTAGAATCTGTAAATTTTATTGGTGGACCAATTTATAGATATCTTAAACTTACTTGAAACCTCGTTGTTAGCTCTCATATCATCACCATCCGTGTTTGCTTCGTCAACGATTTCGCTAACATCATCCCAGAACTTGATGTTATCACATAGATTCTGCAAATTTGCTCGCGCCTTGTCGATGCAGGCTTGGGCCGCTTTGGATGAAATATTGGCAAAAGCTATATCGAATCGTTGTCTAACCTGTTGAAACGTGGTACCCACTGTATCCTTCCGCCCCCTAATATTCGCCCACACGTATTCAATGGCATTTCCACACTGACGGGTTGAGAGTGGCAATAGTTTACTTCCGACTGAACCCTCATTTAGCTATCTAAAACCCCAGTTTAGCTGAGAATATGACAAAAATACCCATAACTGTATTACCCTGGTACGTTAGGTAATTATTTTTGATAATTATATTTTCGCTGCTATTTTTTCTATCATATGTCGAAATATGGAAATATACAATATTTTCAGAGGAAAAAAGTTTAATCTGGATGAGCCAGATGGATTCACAGAGGTCGACAGCATCGAGAGAGATTTTCGTCATAAAATTACGTCAGATTATTTTTAAAGTTTCAGGGTGGTTGTAAATGGCGTAGACATATACGAAAAACACCTGTTACAGGGGCTATCTATTAGCTACTCTAGGAGCCAGTGTGTATTGATACCTATCCTCTCAATCATTTTAACCAATGACATGCTGGTATTTGGACTATATAAAACGTTACCCTGTTTAAGAATATGATTCTCTGCCCACGCAGCCGAGCTGTCTTGTGTGCCTCTGCCAGCGGCAGCGAGCGGTCCATCTTCGTGTAGACGAGGTAGTCTACGTTCTGCATCAGCCGCTGCATGGTGCGCCCCGATGCCTTGACGCTGAAGTGGT
Source organism: Phytophthora fragariaefolia (assembly GCA_030267785.1). Taxonomy (NCBI): domain Eukaryota; phylum Oomycota; class Peronosporomycetes; order Peronosporales; family Peronosporaceae; genus Phytophthora; species Phytophthora fragariaefolia. The sequence continues at coordinate 42,684 of BSXT01000626.1, read as the reverse complement.
TCTTGAGCCCGTTTGCAAAGCACTCGCCCGAAGTTGCGGTGCGGACGATCTACCGCACGTCGTGCTCGGTCAGCACGGACTTTCAGCCCGGTCTTGGTAGCTCGCCGGAGTCAACTTGCTGGGGCCCTCTCTCTGCCGAGGTAGCCGTTTCAACCCCAAATTTGCCTTCACGTGAACTTGCTAGATCTTGCTGTTTTCGACACCCTCGAGGCACGATAGGATTTCGCAAACACTAGATGAACTTGTGGATCACGTGACAGCAGCGTTGAACGAGTTGCCGGCCGCCACATTTGAACGCCGTATTTCTAACACCGCACTGCGCGATGGATGACTGTGTTACAGCTGGTTGTGATATCGCACGCAAGATTCGTCACGTGTCAAAGTCGAAGCTTGCTCGGAAGGGGAAACGTAGTTGAAGCATCAAGAACCCCTCTGTCAGTGCGTCGTTTTTGCCCGCTCTTGAGTGATCTGCATAACCGATCAATAATGAGTTAAAAGTATTTCTGCATATCTGGCCAAGGCTTGTTCCTCTCACTGATCGACAGTGCTCCTGATTCCTAGAGACCCGAAGACGTTGCGCCCTTCTTGGCAAATTGAACTCTCTGGTTATCTAGTCTGTTAATTGCATCTACCCCTTTTATCTTGATTTCACTGTGGTCGGACGTGGCGTAATCATGGCGTACGCCTGGCGGCCGACAGGGGAGCAGTCGGTGCACAGCAAATCCCCGCTGCGGTCTTGGTCGGTCGTTAATATCTTGGCTTGACTATACTTGGAATCTTAAAGGAGCTTCTGGGTACAAATCAGGTAAGTAATCACTTGATAACGGATAGTCTCTGCAAAAGCTGAGTCCGGAATGCTGTGTCCAGACGACTGCGTCCAGAGTCCGGATTTTCGACTTCTGGGTTTAATCTTGGATTTAGAATACCCTGCGTCCGGACGGGCGTCAAACCTCCTCTTTCCGGACGTCATCTTGGATTCCTTCCCCACTTGTGGCCTTAGTCTCCACGCTCTTGACGACCTCTACCGTCGAGTCCCTATATGGCCCGTCGCGTGCCGGACTAGAGGGGGAAGACAAAATTTGTGAAGCCACTTTGCGTCACATACCACAAAGGCTATGGAGCAACCGCGGAACTGTGCCGGGTCTCTCGCGTCTGCAAAAACAAATAGAAAGGTACCGTCCAACAGATTTAGTTGTGGTCGAATTAGTTTTCTCGAATTATTTATCTGATTTATCGTTGTTTGGTAGGTTTCGAACGTCTTTGCTTGATAGCCCTGGAGCCGCATAACAGGCATAAGCTCTTCAAGTCACATTTCTGTCGCTTCATCAGGTCATTTTTCAATGATTGGGCCGTACAGGACATGAAGGAGAGCTCCCACACCGATCCAAATGGTAACTAGCAGAGAAAGTATGCGTCGGAGTTTATGTATATCCTTATTATCAAAATTTGTATTTAATAATGATACGATCAGTTCGCCGAGCAATGAGCTGTGCGTGCAAGCAATTCAAACAGTCAGGGTAGGTTTGTTCGCGTATTATTCCTCCGCTACACCTCCAGAAAAACAGTGATCGAACCATAGATGCGCAGGCAGCATGGCCAATCTCAGATTCTAGCAAGGTGTCCGCGGGGTGATGTTGCTCATGACGCGTAAGATATTGACCGCCTCCTTGGCATTTTGGCGAGGTCACCTAGGCGGCGTAGAATATGGCCTATAATGCAGGAATTCTAAATCGACGACGGAGGGAAATACTATCGTAGACCGCAGAATGGGTGAGTTGCGGGTGTTCATCTGTTCCCACATGTCTACATTTGGAGTGCAACATTCATAGATGGGGGAAGTGTCCAGCACAAAGCTGAAGCAATTGTGCACGCTATACATCGAGAGCATCGTATGAAGGTCGCTTTGAGGTCGGCAGAATTCCATGGATGCAATGGCAATATATGATTTCCATATCACGTGGTTTCTCTCTTGAGGTGACGGAGGGTGCGTCACTTAGATCCTCAACCGGCTATCACTTGTAAGTGTAGGACCCATAAGAGAGTAATACAGTTAGAAAGCAAGTTAGTCAAGGATAAGTAATAATATAATAAGCATTTGTATGTTATTGCAAATCTATTTTGCGGACACGCGATGCGCGTGGGCAGCTCGCTCTCGCTCTCACTTCCGCTTTTGCTGCTCCGCGCGCAGCAACAGAGAATGAGCAGCCCGCCAGACACCGTGGTCCTGTCGAGGCTTTGCCCGCAATCACGGGTTGTTACTTCTTTGTTATTACTTATCTTTAACTAGCTTGTGCTATCCAACTGTATTACTCTCGTATGGGTCCTACACTTACAGGTGATAGACGGTTGAGGAGCCAAATAACGCACCCTGTGTCACCTCATCTCTTGTATTCGTTCCTTAACAGAAATTGATAATCGTTGACTAATCTGTCGCTGTTTTTCAGTATCGAGTTTTTATTGCCTTAAGTTCGCAACATATGTCCTGTAGTACGCGACACGAATTCAGTAGTGAGGATGGGCAACATGCGTTCAGTATTTGAACATCAGGAATAAATATTATCCCCTGATATTGACCGCATATGGTATGTTCGTTCAAAACGAATATAGCACATGTGAAACCGAACCAAACTCCGATTAGGGAGGGAACCCGTCCGATGGAACCTTGATAAATCCTCGACGAATGATGGCACCCAATTTCAATAGACTGTATCACCGATTTGCCTGAAATTAGGTTTAGATACTACTCAAATTGGCTCCCCGCCTGACTGACAAAGCTCCCACATTCATTAGTACGACGAAGAAAGTATCCGATCAAGAGGTCGCAACACGCTTCATCAACAACATTCGGAGACCTCATTGTACGCCTCACAACTTCGTGGTCGACCGCTATCCCGCTTTTGGGTCTAGTTCCGGAAGTCAAGTCTTCATGAATGTCCCAACTAAGCTGAAGATGACACTGATGTACATACCACAATGTAGAATATGTGACATTATACTGTTAAACGGATGAAGCGAATCTACATAAGCGATATACAGAATACTAGAGCTAATACACTGCCCGGCATATTTTTCGGACATCTACATTCTTGAGCATATCTCAGCTTCTAGAAAGAGTTATGACTCGCTGTTTAGATATGTTGTGCCTATCATAATGTTGTATAGGTGGCTTGTGACGTGGAGCTAGATTTCCAAGTGGGTCGATAGGCTGTTGTACAAAAAACAGGTTTTAGATCCGCAACACGGTTTTCGGACAACTATTATCTTAGTTTTAGTATGGGTAGAGTGATTGTCCTATCGTGGTGTTGTAGTGCTGACCAGACTGACCTCATTTTAGTATGGGCAGTGGACCACCGATCACGGACAAAGAGAAGGGGGGATCAGGGGGCTCCATGAGGCTGGATGGGGGGTGAGAGTGATCGCGCGCAGCGTAAAAGCGTTCCCCCGTTGGGGTCCGTTACGTGCTGTGCGCCACCAAGAAACTGGCGGCGAAGGCAGGCAGGCCCAAGAGCCTAACGGACCGTCAGATTCGGCAGATTGTGCGCGGGGCAGCAACGGGGGACTACACAGCATCGGCGTTGAAGGCGAAGTACAGGGTGGCGTGCTCGGTACATACTATTCAGAGGCTGCTTGCTAAGGTTGACTTCCTAGACTATTCTAAAATGGACAGAACGCTTCCTCTAACAAAGGAACACAGAAGCCCGCCTAGCGTTTGCGAGGAGGCTCTCCTCCGCTGCTCAAAAGCAAGTTGTGTGGCCTATGATTATTTTTTCTGACGAGAAGGATTTTAATCTAGATGCCCCGGATGGCTACAAACACTACTGGCGAGACATCCGCCGCCCTCTGCGTCGGTATCTCTCGCGTCAGAATGGCGACGGCTCGCTCATGGTGTGGGGCGCGTTCGGTGTGAAAGGGAAGTCTGAGCTGGTCGTGCTGGAGGGGCGTCAGAACTCGTTGGACTACATCTACACTATCTCGGAGAAGATGCTGCCGTTCGCCCACGCGAAGTACTGATCGGACTACGTATTCATGCACGATAACGCCTTCATCCATGCGTCGTACGAGACCATGGACTTCTTCAAAGAGGAGGGCATAATAGTCCTCGACCGGCCTGCTAGATCCATCGATTTGAACCCCATAGAAAATATGTGGACGATTCTGGCGCGATAGGTGTACGGCAACGGTAAGCAGTACGCGTCGGTTGCGGAGCTTACAGTCGCTGTGCGTGAAGCCTGTAAGTCTGTTACCATGCAGGAGCTGCATAAACCGCTGGACTCGATGCCTGCGCATTGCTTCGAAGTCGCCCGCAAGAACGGCGACAAAACCCACTACTGAACGTCGCCACGATAGGACAATCACTCTTACCCATACTAAAACTAAGATAATAGTTGTTCGAAAACCGTGTTGCGGACCTAAAACCTGTTTTTTGTACAACAGCCTATCGACCCACTTGGAAATCTAGCTCCACGTCACAAGCCACCTATACAACATTATGATAGGCACAACATATCTAAACAGCGCGTCATAACTCTTTCTAGAAGCTGAGATATGCCCAAAAATGTAGGAGTCTGAAATAATATGTCGTGTATTAACGGGGGGAGGAGGCAACTGTGCGCGGTGGCATAGAGCGACAAAATGTAGGACCCTGATAGCTGATGCGGCTTAGCCCTAGAGAACATAATCTGAAGAGGGCGGGGCGGCGTCAGTTCTTGAAAAGGCCGGCGTCATCGGCGAACCTGAACGTATCGCTTGCGAGACCCCTAGTCGCGCTTAGTCTTGAAATTTTCGTTAGGTGTGGGGCCAACCTACACTTGCACCGCTGGTAGTCGTTGCTTCGCGTCAACACAGGACGCTTTTGAGTTCGATGGGGCCCGGGGTGTTTCCTGCCTTCGGGTGGGTACCTGCCGCTATCTGACATCACGTTGCTCGAATGTCAGAGCGGGGCCATTGAACGCAGGCCGACCAGCGCTTTGACCACGGCGTGCACGCTTGCGCTTGGTGGGGCCACGGGAGGCCAAAGTTTCTCGACCGGAGGCATCAAGCCCTCCAGCGGCTCCAAGCACGTACAGCAGGTGCACGCAAGTGCCCTGCTTGAAGAACACACGGCACGGACAAGTATGCGCGTCGACATCAACGCTCCATCCGGTGCACGGCATGCCCAGGCTCTCCATCCGCACGGTCTCCACGCTAAGCTTTGCAGTCACCTGGACATTCTCTTTCGAGCGCCGCTCATGTACGTCGAGCACCCGTGGAGGTGGAAGTGCCACGACGTTAACGATGCTGACACTGGTTCATCAATCACAAGCTTCGTTGATCAAGTAAAACTAAGTTGATCCCTCCTACAAAGTCAAAGTCCTGAATTTCCCGCCCGGTTCGAATACTCCATTGATTGTACTGTTTTCCTCCCATCACCAAAGCTCCGGTTAGTTACCACATAATATCGGACAGAGTTCACGTATCACAACATGCTGAACGAGAGGCCCGACATCGACGAATTGATATTTAAATACTGAGCCACAAACGCTACCCACTGATCCATCGGCACTTAGTCGAGCAACATAAAGAAAATGTACCTCCCGCCTTCGCGGCGATCTTGGGGACGGCATCTAATGGGAAAAAATATAGTGAGCCTGTGTGGGCGGTGTGTTTTGGCGCGGATGGGCGACATCAACAATGTGCACTCCCTTTTCCAGCTCGCTCACCGGTCGCCAAGCCATTCATTTTGCCACCCTGGTGGCAAAATTAACCGTGATGTGTGAATAAGGGCACGGTTCGAATCGTGCAGCCAAACCGCTTCATTTGTCCCTGCAAGAATGAAAACTAACCGATTTTCACGAATTGAAGACCTGTTACTATTAGGAGGTCGCTGTCAAATTTTCGATTCCGTTCTAGAAGGAAAAGCCTTCTACGATTATAAGACCTCTACTCAAACGACCGAACAAAAGCTTGTCATTCACAATTTTCAGCCCATGGCTCAGCAGCGCACCGCAACGATCTCAGCTTGAATCAGGAGGCGATTAAGCGGCTCGATCACCACAGCCAGGGAAAACCAAGTGCATTTCTGCACTTAAGGTTGGACGGTGGACGCAGCCACGTTCCGGAAGTGGTGGAAAAATCGCGATGAAATCATGAGTGCCAACCCCGTCTAGAAGCGCCTTGAAGGCGGGGTGTCCTTAGCGCGCTTGAGGACCTCCTCCTGGACGCCGTCACCACTCGTCGGCTGCAAAATGAGAAGGTCACGCACGACTGGGTTGCATCGGCTGCGTTGCAAATGTACTCGACGCTGGACAGCGATGGGACGAGCGTCACGACATTAACGGCATGTGTTCCAAGTTCATGAAGCGCAACGATCTGTCATTGCGCAGGCGCACGAACTTGACGGTACTGTCCGACGACGTGTTAGGGCAGCGTACCATCACGTACATGCGCTACCTTGGTGCTCTCGGCACGCAATGCTCTTTAGAGCACACTGTTCTCGTGGACGAGACCGCGGTGTTCTTTGAAGACCCCCGTGACACTACAGTAGACGTCACGGGAGCTCGCCACATCTTTGTACGACCGACTGAATTCGCTTCGATGCGTATCACTGTTGTGCTTGCTGTCACTGCGAGCGGGCGAAAGGTCACACCGCTCGTCATCTGAAAGCACAAGCTAGGCGACCGCTCAATCTCGACGGTCGAGTCCCTCTGGGTGAGCTATCAGCCTAAAGGATGGGTGGATTCGGAGCTCCGCCTCAAGTGGATCGACAGGGCGTTTCCTCCCGCCATGGTGGCTGACGGAAAGGCTCTCGTGTGGGACTCAATGCGCGCTCAGATCTCCAAGAAAGTGAAGTCCAAGTGCTCATAGTGCAACATCAAGATGTGCGTTGTCATAATATCTTCAAGTCGGGGACATCGCAAAATAAAAGACCCCTCACGCTAGTTCATATAGAACCATGACGTGTACGGCTGGAAGTACCAGTAGCCCTGGAAGAAAGAGGAGGAATCAAGCGAGGCGGTCAGTGAGCCGGAGGGTGAGGACATATTCAACCTCGATGACATCGATGCTACACTTGACGAACTCGAGGTCGTTCTGGAGTAGCCCTCCACGAATAAACAACCCCCTGCTAAAAATGGTCATGTTTGAAGGGCCACTAATAAATAGAAGACCGATCACTAATCGTAAAAATCCGTTAGCAATTTGTGCACGTGAAAACACTCGAAGGGACATCAATTTTGAGACGGAGAGATAGACATTTTTATTGTGTTTTACGGTTCTGTCCTTGATCATGATCTTAGCCCCGATTCCAAACAGACTGAGAGTTATCCAGAGTGGCAGACTGCAACTACAGTGGTGCACCTCGTTTTCGGCGGGGTAGACCATATCAAATCTGCCAGTAAAACCTGTAATGTAGCTGCCCTGTCAACCACTGTCATCGCCTGCTAGGCCAATCGATGGCCTCCTTCTGGGACGCCACCGTCCGTCACGTGTTGATGAGCGCCCCGTAAGCTTGCTGTCTGCAAGTCAAGCTTCGCCACGACATTGTGCATCACGAGACCACTTGCAGAGAGCTCAGCATCGACGGAATGCAGCCCATCCTACCCGTGCTGCTCCCACGAGTTCTCTACTACTAGGGTGTCAATGGAAATAGATGTACCGGTATGAACCGCCCGTGTATTCAGCTCACTCTGCAAGTTACCTGCTAAACAACAAACCTCCTCAGTACCGCTGCTTTCCGTTCGTTCTCTTCGCTCCGTTCTCTTCACTCCGTCCGTCGCTTCCCGCTCTCAGCCATCCGTGTCCCGCTGTCCGGGTGCTAATCTACTAGCACTTGCCTAGTCGCGTGCGCGAGGGTCACCAAGCGTCCGACCAATCAACTTCGCTGAATCCGTTCCTGAAAAACTACATTTCGACCATCCAGTTCGAGAAAAATCCTACATGCAAGAACATCGACTACCACCTGGCGGCAAACCAGCATCGAGTGGTGGCAATGCTCGCCGCCAATCTACGAGCTAGAGCAGCCTCCTGGTACCCTACTCGTGTGGTGATTGACCGTCAGTACCTAATCCTCTCTGGAAGAATTTCAAGCAGCGCTTACCCGCGAGTTTTTCCCGCCGGATCAGCAGTATCGCACCCGTGCATTGCTGAAACAGTGCCGTCAAAACGGGCACGATTGAGGGTTACGTGGCTTGATTGATAGAGCCCGGAACTGGTCAACGATAGGTCAGGCCACCAAAAGGTCAACCCACAGTACTACCACGTTTGGTAGCACATGGCTGCGCGACTAATACAGTGCATACATATTACTAGCATTCCTATATCGTAATCGGCTCCATTACATGTAGTAAATGTAGCTGAAATACACAAGCACACTCGAGCAAATAATGCTTAAAATCGTTAGCAACACTGCAAACGCTCTTTTTAAATTAGATTATTCAACACGTTAGTTTCGTAGCGGACGCGTGTGTTGGGCCCTGGATTGCCATTTTCGATTCCTCCGTTTTATACGTTCATGCGGCTTCGCTCGCCCAAAGGTTGTGGTGGGAACCATGCAGAACGAACAAGTCTACAAAGGCCTTCTCGACCACAAGCAGGACGCCGAAGTCACAGACCGGCTCCACTAGACGAAGGTACAAACGCAACTTAAACTGAAATAGTTATGTTTCTATTTCATAGTGGTCGATTTGTAGGCATCGATGACCAGAGTAACACAGAAGTACCCCAACGAACTGTAGTACGTTCTGATGGTGCTCTAAGTCGGCCTTCCGGTATGGGGGTCAGTGTTGCACACACGATGTCGTTCCTTTTGAACGCAGTCGAGGGTGATGTTTCCACTGAGAACGTACGAACTCATTATGCAAGCGCGCAAAATGGGGTGATGACCGACGAAATTTTCGGATTTGGTGAATTTTTGGACGATTCGCAGGCCACTTTTGCACCAACGGCAAATCGCCAACGTACTACCAATTTTTTCAGATGCTTACAGATATAAATCCGGATTCGAATCATCGTACAGGACGTACTAGCGTGTGGGTCGGTGGCTACAAGTACACGATATCAAACAGGAAGCGGCGCAAAATATATCTTCGATGTAGTCATTATCGAAGCACCCAATGTAGAGGGAAGTGCCAATATGACTATAACTCCGAGCAATATGTCGCTTTTGAGGCCCATTCGTGTGGTCGGGGTGCTTTTGTAAACACATCACCCAGCTCTCATTTTGACATCTCTGAACAAATGAAGCAATATGTTGACAATCTGGCGGTGACTACTACATCAACCCGGAGCCAGATCTGGGATACTACGCGAGCTCATTTTTTTGGCAATTCTAATACAAATATTTCGTTCAGTGGCTTGCGGCGAGAAGAGGTCTTCCGTCGAGTGAATCGCGCTCGATCTGAAGAATACGGTGGGTCGGTATACGGACAGATTGAGGCTGTGCCTTGGTCTCAGGTGCTAGACGGTTCGGGTGTGGCTACAGATGCAAATTTCTTACTGTTTCATTGTTCGTATTTTGACAAGGATAGTATACGACGAGAAAGATTGCTGGGATGGGGGTATCCAGTTCTCGTGAACACGCTAAAACAAAAAAGAACAGACCTCTTCATTGATGATACTTTTCGAACTGCACCGCCAAAGTTTAAACATTGTATCATTTTGTCAACATACGACCATCCAACTAAAGGATACTACCCAGCAGCTCTTGTGCTTTGTACGTAAAAAAAATACTCAATGTATTTTCACACTGTGAGACTAATATATGATGAGACGGACTATGCTATGGATCCTGCCCATGTATATTGCGACTTCGAAGCAGGAATGATACGAGGTATTAAAGATCATTTTGCTGAAACCAACATAGTTGGCTGTTTGTTTCACTTCAAGCAGGCATGCCGCCGGAAAATGAAATCTTATGGTATCTCGGATCGCGAATGTCAGATTGCGATGCATTCGGGGGTATTGGATATGCTGACGGTTGTAGAGCAGCATAAAGTTGCGGTAGGGGTAGCCTGGGTAAACAAAAAATGGCACGTGAATGTGACTCAGATGGAATACTTATGTCGACTGCTGCATGGTCAAAGTTTTGTAAGTACTTTGATAGAACCTGGTTAAAGACTTTTCCCCCACAACTATGGAACATTGCGCCTATACAGCGGGATGCTGTCAGTCGTACCAACAATCCTTTGGAGCGCTTTAATCGCGAAATGAACGCGTCATTTCCTTCAGTGCACCCCAATCTGCCTGATTTTGTTGTGGCCTTGGAAAAACTTGCAAGGCGTTACGCTAATTTGAAATACGATATAGACATTGGCAGGGCTTCTGCGCCCCATCGACTCCCGATCCTGCTACCAAAAGCAATAGACCTACCTGATATACCTGAGGATATGCTTAGAGATTCGATGGACGTGACAGTCCATTCCAACAACGCTGGTGGTGAAATATCTGATAGCTATAGGCGAATCAATTCCAGAAGGGTGGTAGTGCGTAGTAGCGAAACATCTGATGCGGTATCGTTGCAAGACATGGAGTGTATTACTGAAGAAATCAGCTACTATGACGAAGTAGACCAGAATTAACACAGTTCGCAAGTTTCAAACAAGTTACTTTAGATTATATAAAGTCAAATAATCGGTTTCTCCAAAAAGCCTTCTACTTTGTTAGTTCTTTGACCCTCCTAAGCTGAACAACGGGATCCTGGTGTTTTCACAAATAAAACGGTGGTTGCTTCTAGAATTGTTCTGTCAGGGTCCACATTGATGCCTGTTGCTTGGCAAATCTCAGAAGAAACACATCTGCTGAGTTACACACAGTAAATTTCATATGATAAGCTCATAGCACATACTTTATTACGTTGACCTATCGTTGAACTGACCAGGTAGTGACGTAGTCCGTAGGCTATCGGCTTGATTTCGATGTCTTATCGCTAGGGTGCGTGACATGAGCCAGCTGGACCAAATCGATGCGATCGCCTTAAGGCGGAGACTCGGAAGGAAGTCAGCTATCGTCGCTGTTCGACTCTGGCACAAGCTATTGAGCAGGCACAGGCTTACTAGCGTACCCATTTTGGAAGCGCTCAAGGATATGCACGCGCTAGAGCGGTGCGGTCTGATCTACCTGCGGACGATGAGGGCCCGACTCCCATGGAAATCGGTACGATGGAGTCACGCAATGTGTCAACAGACACCTGCCGCCGTATGGGGCTATGTTTTTACTGCAAGTGGAAGGGGCACAGTATCAATCGCTGTCCGGTCCGCCAACCACGTCGTGGTGAGGTGAGGCCTCCTCGCAATAAGGTGCATGCTGCCTTCGTGCGGGTGGAAAACGATCTGTTGCGTTCTGAAGAACCTGCTGTTGTAACTAGCAGTGATGTGACTGAAGTCGAACATCCGGCGTGCTATCCGGTCGATATTAGTACGGTGGGGGTTCAAGCTGCGACTTCCGGGCAGTCATCGGCTAGCTTGTTCATTCAAAGCGCCACCGTTGATGGGCACGCGGTTCGCCTACTAATCGACTCGGGCGAAACGCACAATATTCTCAAGCCGGGTGTGGTCGCAGGCAATAAGACCACGAGAACCGTTCAAGTGCGAGGATTTGACGGTCAGCTGTCCTCACCAACGGCAACAGCTGATGTTTCGGCAACGGTCGAGATAGATGGCCAAACATTTCCGTCTGTTCGTTTCATGGAGTGACCAATCAGCCACGACTACGACGGGATTTTGGGCCAAGAATGGCTACGAAGGTTCAATCCGGTGATGGATTGGCAGAAACGGGCGATTACGGCGGTTCGAGACGGATTACAGCCAATTACCACAGAGGGGTTTCGACAGAGGCTGGTCGCCGGTCACTATGTGGAGATTTTTATGCTTCGAATTACGCCAAAACACCTTCGTCCCGTGGATGAACGCGTACATCCATTGCTAGCGCGTTTTGCGGACGTCTTCCCCGAACGACTTCCAAATGAACGACCCCCGAATCGCAATATTGATCATGAGATCACGCTCAAGCCGGGTCCGCGTCCCAACCCGAGGGTCCCGTATCGGCTGTCGCCCGTTGAGCAACAAGCACTCGAAACGTTTGTGGGCTCCATGCTGGAGCGGTACTGGGTGCGAGTGAGTAACTACCCGTGGGTCTCGAATATTTTTGCTGTTCCGAAGAAAGACCCCAAGACAGGGAAGGCTCCGACGCGTGCTGAGTGAGTGGATTCGCAGTGGAGATCCAGAGGCGCCGGTGCGCTGGATGATCGACTATCGACATGTCAACTCGCAGACGGAAGTGCCAAAGATCCCTCTTCCGTGGATTGACGATTTATTCCACAAAATGGAGGGTGCATGCGTCTTCACAACAATTGATTTAGCGTCTAGCTATCACCAGATGCGTATGGACCCGTCCCCCCGCCATTTGACGGCTTTCCGGGCTTCGCAGGACTAGTATGAATGGTTGGTAGCTCCTATGGGGCTAGCTGGGGTGCCGGACACTTGGACCCGGCTGATGGCATCGAGTTTTGGTGGCGCTAAATTCGGATCATTTGTTGTGGTGTATTTAGATGATATCTGCATCTTCAGCGCAACGATCGAGCTCCACTTGCAACACCTGGAAGCTGTCCTCATAGAGCTCCGCGCAAACCGACTGTACGCCCGAATGGAGAAGTGTGTTTTCCTGCAGACAGAAGTGGCCTTCTTAGGCCATGTGATCAGTTCCCACGGACTTCACGTGGTTACGCGTAAGGTGGAAGCCGTTCCCTACCAATCGAAGAGAATTACAGGGATTTTTGGGTCTTGTGGGCTATTACCAAAGGTTCATTGCGGATGTTGCCACTCTGCTTGCGCCCCTCAGTGATCTCTCGAAGGACCAGGTGACATGGCGATGGGGGCAGTCGCAAGAGGACTCGTTCTACGCCGTCAAAGCTGCACTGACTCAAGCACCCGTCCTGCAGCTACCCAACTTTCCTCTCCCGTTCATTGTCACCACGGATGCTTCTGGTGTTGGCGTCCGTAGCATGCTATCCCAGCTGAAGAATGGACACGTTCGAACTGCAGCTACCAGCGTCAATGTCTCGGCTTCATTCCGTGTTCAACATCGAGCGGTTCAAGATATCACCAGGAACGCCGACTCATTTGATCGGTCGCAAGATTTATCGAGCCGCGGATTTCTCTTCGACGAGGCTGGTCAGCAAGTCCACATTGTGAACAAACTGGTGAAACAACGTCAGCACCGTGGCCGCCGAGAGTTTCTGGTCGATCGGCTGGACGAGCCAGCTTCGCAGCAGTCCTGGGAACCAGAAAGCAATTTAACTCATCTGACGCACTGGAATGGCCAACTTGCGGACCTGCGGCGGAAGCCAACAGCTCGGACAAACCCAGTCGCTCGTAGGGAACGCCAACGCCAAGCCACAATACGCAGCTCGCACTACAACCTCCGTTCCACCTCATCGAGTCAAGCTTCTGGGGTGGAGAATGTAATGAAGCTGCCCTGTAAACGACTGCCATCACTTGCTAGGCCAATCGATGGCCTCCTTCTGGGACGCCACCGTCCGTCACGTGTTGATGAGCGCCCCGTAAGCTTGCTGTCTGCAAGTCAAGCTTCGCCACGACATTGTGCATCACGAGACCACTTGCAGAGAGCTCAGCATCGACGGAATGCAGCCCATCCTACCCGTGCTGCTCCCACGAGTTCTCTACTACTAGGGTGTCAATGGAAATAGATGTACAGGCATGAACCGCCCGTGTATTCAGCTCACTCTGCAAGTTACCTGCTAAACAACAAACCTCCTCAGTACCGCTGCTTTCCGTTCGTTCTCTTCGCTCCGTTCTCTTCACTCCGTCCGTCGCTTCCCGCTCTCAGCCATCCGTGTCCCGCTGTCCGTGTGCTATTCTACATAACCAATGTGTGGGAAGGCGACTCGCTCTATGTAATGGGTTATATTTACCTAATTAACTAAAACTATAAAACGCGCACACCCATCTTCGATGTAATACCTGAGTAGTACTAACAATTATGAATAGTCCTCTTCGATACACCCGTCTCGCCTTTGGAGCACCACTTAATCGCAGTGTAGATGTTGGCGGGTGGATACTACTCTCTTCGGTAGAACATGTCCAGCTCCACCTCATGCTTATTGCATCTGTAGTGGTCCTTGAGGCTTTTGATGCGCCTTGATCCATCGGCTGCAGAGGCGGCAGTGTTCGGAGGCAGTTGGTGAACTACTCCGCTAGTTAGATCAGCCGATTCATCATTGTGGCTTGCGTGTCATGGTAGTCGGAGCCAAAACAAGCATTCGTGTCGAGGCGTTTGGCGTCATGAATTCGGTTAATTGATCTGAGGGGGATGGGTTGGTTACTTCCGCAAATCATGAAGCGTAATCATAAATTTGTGCAGGTTATCAATACATACCGGGGCCGAAAACGAGGTGCACCACTGTAGTTGTTTTCTTAGAAATCTTGTCGGCGGCAGCTTATCTGAAATTTCTCAGTAAAATATAACAATAAAAGGAGCGTCAATAATGCGGTGGCCCTCCTCGCTGCGTGCGCGTGGACTGCAGAGCTGGTCAGCGAACCGGGAGGAAGTTCGGCTGCGCTTCCGTTGCACCGGCTGCGGCAAGTGCTGCACAGGCAGCGGCGGCCGCGTGCGCGTGAACGAGCGCGAGCTGCAGGAGTTGGCCGCCGCCACTGGTTTGTCCGTGGCCGAGTTCAGGCGAAGTTGTACACGTCCAGTGGAGGAGGACGTTGGTGGACTAAAGAAGACGCAGCTAGTGCTGAAGCAAACGCCCGATGACCGCCAGTGCATCTTCCTGCGAGGGTCCAAGTGCTCCGTGTACCAAGGTCTCGGCTCAACACCGTGTGGCTCCGAGAGAGTGATAGCTGGCTCTAATTGATTGTCTGCTCTGGTGGGTTCCTACAGCGAGGCCGACACAATGCCGCACGTTTCCGTGGTGGCCGCAGCATCTTGTGTCCGACTATGACTGGCGGCTCGCGGCTGCTGACTGTGAAGGAATCCACGTGACGGGAGGCGAGGGTGCGGAAGACGAGGACGTCCCAGCCTACTCCTTTGACGACGTTATGCCCGAGACAATTTTGCACGATGTAGGGATACGCATTGGGGCATGGTAAAGATTCTCGGGGGCTAATGCTAGTGTGGATTGATTGGTTTGATCTATTACATTCTAGATTCACCGGTCAGGCGAGAACTACACGTATGATGAACTGCAACAAATGCTGTGCGACTTGCGAGAAGTGGAGCCGGAGTTTGTCGATCAGTATAAGGCCGAGTTTTTCGACAAATTTTCAAGACGAATTGTCTTCAGTGATGACGAGGTTACTGTCCAGGACAGTTTCTTTGATGGCACATCACAGCCTACCCGCAGCTTCGTCTTCAACGATCGCTTGCATTTAATCCAGAGCGAGGTAGCCATTATCAAGATTCCTGATGAAATGTCTGCCTCCGAGCCGGAATTCGATCGGAGTACGTTGGCGCTTGATGTCCATCGGGCGCTATGCATGCCTCTTGCGTGGCTGCCCAAGCACGATCAGGAATCGGCACCATTGCGGATAGCTGTGTTGGGTGCTGGTGCATGTGCATTGCCCCTCTTTCTCCTGAAGCATTATCGGCCCGAAGAGCTGGGTCATCTTGATGCTGTTGAGCCGAGTAGTCAGGTAAACGAGCTTGCAAAACGTTATTTCGGAGTTGGAGTAGCTTTAAAGCATGACCCGAGACTTCAGATTCATGAAGAAATGGGAGAAGAGTTTCTAGCGAAACAAGATGGAGGTGGTAAGTATGACCTGATGATAGTGGATGTTGAGGCTGGTGAAAGCTGTGATGGCGTGCGAGCACCACCAGTTGCTATGTTGGACTCGAGCTTCTTGCATAAAGCGAAGCGTCTGCTTGTCCCCTATGGTATTCTTGCGGTTAACGTGATCGTAGAGTCGCCGCATGAGCTAAACCGCGTTGAATCCAAGCTGGGTCAAGTATTTTCGTGTGGACTTCGCTTTTCGTTGCCTGTCAACACCACTTTCTTTCTCTTCAACATGTGCGGTAACTCTACTCCAGTAGAGGTAAATGAGTATATTCGACTGCTCAAAAGCAGTGACTTTCAGACGCGATATGCGAATACTTCAGAACTCCTAGACAAAAGTCAGTTAACAGAGTGGTCTCCGTGAAAATAGAAACTATATCACGATTCAGCGTTCACGTTTGGCTTTTATTTTCATCTCGGGTTTATGTGAATTAGAAGGAGTGAAGGAGTATACCAGAAGGCGCGAGTGCTGGTCGCCTGACACAGCAAAGGTTATAGTAGTGGGATCAACGGTGCACCTGCTCATAGATTTTGTTGGGGAAGCTGATTTGCCCGTGCGACTGGAACAACAAGTAATAGTATTGAAGACGACCTGCTGACCAGAAGTGACAAGCTCGATAGGGTGTCGAGCTTCGCTGCCTGTGCGCAGAGTATATACTCGCACACGGTTATTAGCCAGCAACAACAGAAAGTTTGTAGTAAGAGTGAAACGAGGTGCTCCGTTGCCCCCAGTAAAATCCACGTTTATTTGTACTTGATCCAATACCATGGATGCAGTCATGAGCTGAAAGAAGCGAAGAGTTCCTGCGACTTCTTTTTTTGTCGCATCCATATAAAATACCATGAAGACAAGTCGTGTATCGTCTGGTGTCAAAGCGGCTTGCACTACTTCGCCTTTCAATACACCAGTAGCAGGCAGGGATGGAATTTGTTTTGAGGACACTCCTTTTTTTACGGTAAGTACTGGCGCTGCCACAGCTGAAGAAAATGTGTGTTCAGTGTTCGAAAGCTCTAATCGTAACCTCAAAGTGGGCTCGAACCAACCGAATCCAGTAAAATTCTCCGTGATGTACTTCCAGATGCACACTATGCCGTCTTGATCTACGCTAATTAACTCTGGTGGGATAGGATCTTGACCCTTCCGATTAATGCAAGATGCAAACAACACAGCTCTCCGATGACAACGAAAAAACTCGCGTTGGATCGTTTTTACTTCAAGTGTATCACGGCGTTCAAAACCCGGTGAGTCAAACACAGCTTGAGCGTTATTCAAGCTTGCTCCATAGCTTTCCCGCTGCGGTTGTAAATTGAATTTAAGCAAGTCGCCAGTGGAAGCTCCACATATTATACTAGTATTGCAGAGCGTTAAGCCTGCTAGTGACGCTGACGCAAAGAACGAGCCACTGCTCAATTCAGCAGCTGCCCAAGAAGTGATAGAGTCTTTTCCAACTACACTTGGTGCACGTTCGCGTAAATCCGCAGAATATCCGAGTTCAGCAAGTGCATCAGCTGCAGATAGTTGTACTAAAAGTTCTAAACCGCGCGGCTTGAGTTTTGAGGGATCAATCGGAAAGCAGTCATCAGAATGCCTAGCTTGCTTCGACTTTGAAACAGTGGAGGCCCGTACCGAACTCGAATTGATAGCAAAAATGCCGACACTTCGCCGCCTAAAGAATGCCATAACAGATAGTGAGTCAGAACTCAGCACAACTCGGCTTATTCTGGAACGTTCAGCCTTTGGGGGTGACCATGCACGGTGTATCGTTGGCTGATCAGGCAGCAAATCCCACAGTATTAATTCGCCTTCAGTGGTACCACATATTAGCAGGTCTCCATTTGGGGAAACTTGTAAGCATGAAGAATATCCGGATAGTGTCGGCAAGATAATTGTTCGCAAGCGAATCTGTGGCTCATTTTTCCAAAATCCTACAGCGACTTTAGCTGATAATGCGGGAGATTTGGGAGCACCTACTGTGAGACACGGAATAGCTTCAGCTTCACTTAGTTTATGAGCTCCAGAGTCGGGGCTTTGGGTCCGAGTGGGGGTTTCCTTTCTAGGCACAATCGTTTCAGTGGCTTTTGAAGCGCCGAAAAGGCCAAATGTTTTCTTTGCCGGCCTGGTCGCAGTAGATAAGGGGTGTGTATTTACTGGTGCTTGTAATACCGGTAAGAAGTTTTGATGCAGAATGTCGACAGAACTTGACTTTTTCCGACGATTTCGAAGGGACCTTAAATGACCGAATGACGACTCAAATATTGAAGAGCGTAGGATCGATGAACTAGCTGAATAGGAAACAGTGGACTGAGATTTGACTGACACTTTTTTTGTTGGCGGGGATGCGATACTTTCTCGTGGAACCGGGAACAAAATGTTTTTGAATGTGCTCGTAATAATGCTTCTAACACGATAAGAACTCACTTCAAACTCCAATCGAATATCTGTAGCGATATCAGCCATCACTTCATCCATTAAGTCATCTAGTGTTTTACTCGCGAACTGCAGAAGGTTTTCGCGATTGCGATCCTGTTCAATGCATGAGTGTGTATCTCTCCAGCGTTTCACCTCGAACTCAAGAATATCTTTCGCAGGCTGTGTGTTAACTTCTCTCATGGCAGTATCCATACAATAAAACACAAGTCCACGCATAAAATAAACCGTCTCGTACTGCCGAGGATCGTACGACTCAATCCCCCATACACCATCATATACCGAAGAATTCACATCAGAAGAACTGGTGGTGATTCCGAGTTCGTGTGCCTCTTTCTTACGGATTGACAGGATCTTTTGTATTGCTTCAATGCGCTGGCTACCACTCCCAAGAATTGCATGAGCCTCTTGTAGGGCATCAGTGTGCTCTCGGCTGCCCGAATTTCTTTCAGTATCGATACTCTGAATCTTCTCCACCTGTGCGCCACTTTGATTAAGGGACTGCAGAATCTCTTCAAAATTTAGTGTTGGTGTGGCCACCGTAGCCTCTTCATGGTGACGAGTAGCTGGTGGCGCGTCAAAAAAACTTTTGATAGCAAGCTGCTGATTCTGTGAGAGAATCTGAAGTCCGCGCTGCTTGATCACTCGCAGTTCCTTTGCTTTCTTCGCTAAAGCATCCTTCTCCAGCTGAAATGAACGCATTCGGGCTTTAAAATTAGCTTCTGCAATTTCAAATTCGTGCTGCCTGCGGTTTTGAACACCCTGTACCAGGTTTTTCATTGCAATCTTGTGGATCTCTCTTGCCTGCGTGTGCTCATTACGACATCCAGAGGAAACCACGCCGGCAATGTAATCCAGGTCTAGCTTCCCCTTAGCAAGTTCATCATCGAGCAGCGTCGTTCGCTCATGTACAAGGCGATAGATTTGACGTGCTTCAGTCTCACTAATTTCTTGTTGTCGTTCTCGAAGCACCTCCATCTCAGCCTGAAGGCGTAATTCCTGTAGTTCCAAGGCCTCTGCTTGAGCCTGAAGAATGTCGAGTGCAGTATTGTGCTCAACAAATGATTCCAAATGCCGGTCACGTTCTCGCTCCCATTGAACCAGCTGAAGTTGCTGGTTTTGAGCTTTTGATGTTCGGGCGTTAGCCTGGATACGCTCTAATTGAGTCTCCAGTTCATTTTGTTCCTCTTGACGACCCTCCATTTCCTGCTCAAGTGAATCAAAATCCTGAACCAGTTTCTGGTAATACTGATAGGCACTAGCAGGCTTCTGCTTGCGATTCATTGTAGTATCAGTGGCTGCAGTGGCAAAACTAGGTTGTTGATTATTGGTTCGTGGTACTGGCCCAACGGGACTCGATTCATTACGCTTCGTTTGGCAGAGCTGCGACCCCCCGATGTATCCGGTTCCAGTAAAATTGGATCGCTCTAAATACTATGGCGTGTTATTTGCTGGTATCAACAAGATTCATCACTTGCGGCTGTAAAGTCTGAAGGAGTTGAACTGCTCAGGGAAGGGCTGGTTATGGTGGAAGGGTTGGAAAAATTGTCTTGAGAAGATGCTTGACTGGTGGAATTAAGTGCGCTGAGCAAAAAAAGTAAATCATCTTCGCTACTATTCATACTTCTACTATCCATCGATTTTGTTTTGGTTTCATCGTACGAGTCTTTTGTGCTCACTTCCTGGTCAGCCTGATAACCATCAGAGCATACTGGTGGTCGTTCCAACACGCGCAATAAAACTGTTTCGAGGCTGCTAGAGCTACTACCAGTATCAGGTTGGCCAACTTTGTGAGTTGTGATACGAAATGGCTGGCTGGGGCGGCAATGTGTTGCCATAGTTGCGCGTTGTGTTTGGCGATGCCGTAACGTTTTTGTTTGTCCTGACTCATAAACTGTTGTTATATCAAGCCGAGCACGAAGCTCATTGAATTGTGATGATAAAAGTTTCATTCCCGATAAGGCACTGGGCAATTCATTTTCGTTTTCGGCACTTTGAGGTGACGATACATCACGTCGAGGTGGCGCCTGAGCACGAGGTAATACAGTTCGAGCTTGGCGCAAAGTAGGTAGGTAGATTTGGTCTTTCAGCGTCTGCTTTTCGCGATATTTTCGCCTTTGAGAGGGTTCTGAACGTTCCTCTCCTACAGTTTTGCCACGATAGGTTCTTGTCACCATTCTTCCCATAGCTTTAACGTGCCTCCGCTCGCAAATGGTCATTTCTCGATCCCATTTCTTAACATTCTCTGGAGGCCGTGCCGAAGTTAAGACTACAGCAGCCACAGATTTACGTGAAATTGTAGGAACGATTGTTTCTCGTGGTAGATATGCTGCAAACGGCGTCGCTGCTGAAGCCCAGTTCTTGGAATCGACATCTGCTATCGTCGGACGCTGCACGCCAGAATCGGCCGCGAGCAGACCAAGTTTACCAGTTGGTACTGTAGGGTCTAAAACAGCGTTCGCTTTGCTTGGTTTTCCTGACAAAAGTCGCCATCTCCGACAACTGAATGGGCCTCGCGAACCTGAAGCAGACCCATTTGGCCTTGACGCGGCGGAAGTCTCCTCTCCATATTGAACCTCAGACTCCTTAGCCCAAAAGCTTGAGGCTGCATCGCTCGACCTCATCACGCCTTTGCCCTTCTTGGCAATTGAGGGTTGGACGGTTATCGCCACTTTTAGTGATCTGCTAAGCTTGCTCACGATCGTCAGCGCGGCGGCTACAGCTTGAAAGCTCTATTATTAGTGAAGCACTGATATGCGTGCAAGCTCAGCACGAAAAACAAAACGGTGAATGGAGGTGCTAGATGGGCAATCGATGCCTCTACCCTTCATGGTCATGTGTTTCGTGTTTCAAAAATGATTTAAATACGACTAGCGTAGTGTTGGGTTCTAGCATGCTCTCCACCATACTTTCAACAATCGCCACCCTTGTCAAAGCAGCTCGGATAGAAAGCATTGACAAGCTGCAGAATCCTCGCGAAGAAAGAATGAGATGAAAAAACAAAGTACGCCACAGCGCTGTCGTCTCCATATTCCACATTGGAATGTCCACGTGCTGATGATACACTCACTGCTAAACGAGACTTGAAAATAGTCACCGCCTAACCAGCGACCCCTAGCACTGCAGGCGTTCCTTTGCGCCATCGCCGTTCCATCCTTTATCGAAGTGACTGAAGGCGTGTGACCTCAACTTTACCATCTTCCACCAAGCTAACGAACGCATCAACAAACGAGATTACAACGTCTATCTAGATACCCAGAACGGGTAGCCTAGAACTCGTAGCTCTCGCCATCCGCTGAAGACACGCGTCTCGGGCGAAGGCCCTCGCCAGCCGTCGGGTCGTCGTCGGGATACGACTCGGAAGCGCGGGAGGAATGGTCGTCAAATTCGTACACACCAGTAGACTGCGTGCTGCCGAGGTCAGTTTTCGCCTTGGTCGCGTCTACTGTCGAGTCATCCAAATTCGTGGTTGACACATCCGTACCGTAACTCGAACCAGTGAGCCCAGAGCCGTAGCTGCTGCCGGTCAGGTCAGAATTGAAACTCGAACCCTCCAAGCCACTGCTGAAGCTGCTGCCTTCGTCGTAGTCACTGTGGCTACCCACTTTCGTGGAATTCTCAAAGTCGGTATTGCTGACGATGTCTGTGATACCGCTGGTATCAAAACCAGAGGAGACAATGTCGCTGGTTGTGCTGACGGTGTTGTCAAACTTCGGTTTGCCATCAATGTCGACTGAGCCAGTAGTACTGCCCAAGTCGGTATTAGTATTGGACGTGGGGAAATCCACACTGCTGTCGTGAAGAACAAACTCGGTGTTGTCGCTCGAGTTGGTATTGGTAAATTCGCCGGAGTTGGCTAGGTTGGAGTCCCCATCCTTCGCCTTCGCGTATCCAGATAGGGTCAAGGTTTCATCCAAAGGCTCGAATGTGATCGGCTTCTGGGCACGAACGGAGGGCTCATCTTGCGTGAAGTCTACAGTACCAATGGAGGATACTGAGCCGTCACGAACGTCGCCACTCTCACTGCCTTGGTCTCCGGGAGCTCTGGCTAGCATCGCATCCAGCGTGTCACCACGCTTACGGGGCTGACCATACATGTAATCGTCGGCTCCGCCAATGCTCGACATGTCTGACTCGCGACCATAACCACTGAGTAGCGGATTGAACGCAGGCTGAGCGAAATTTGAATCGTCCGTGTTGTACTCGAAAGACGTGCCCATAGACGTTTCACTCTCAAACGATGGGCCCTGCACTCCCCCGATGCCGAAGGTCTCCAGGTCTGGCGTGCGTCCGTACTCGAGGTTCGGGTCTTCTTCAATAATCCTGGACTCTCCTTCATACATGGAGTCGTCGGGGTACATCGACTGCGACCGGTTAAACGGATCGCCCGCCAACTTGTTTCCGGATCGCTGCATCGGTGTTTCATAGTTGTTGTACATGAGACCTGAGTCACCGGGGCCACGGCTGGAGTGAAGCGATCCCGACGACGACACTGTTTTGTTTTGGCGGCTGAGGCGATCGTTAAAAGCAAGGGCACTGGCGTTGAGTCCTGGGCCTCGAGATGCGTTAGAGCGGTCTCCGGCAGAGTAGTTGTCCTTCCAGCCAGAACCATGCGATCCCACCCGCGCATCCGGCTCAGCATTCCAGTCCAGATGCGACTTGGACTTGGTCGCGGCGTAAGATGCAGGCAGACCAAATCCACTGGAGCGGAAGTGATCGGTGCCGTCGCCAGGGCTGCGTTTGCGGCGGTAAAACACCACCGAGACGATCACACCTAGTACAAGAGCAACTGCGCCGATAACCAACCCGATCGTAGCACCTGTGGACATGCCCGAGCTCTCGCCGTCGGCGACACTGGTCGAGCTGACCTCCACATTGGTCGTGATGAATGTGATGAAGTGGTAGCTCTCCTCGAGGTAGTCCTTCGGCGGTAAAATAATGTGCGCGAACACGTTGCGCTCGCCTGCGGTGCTGTACGTGATCTTCTGGCGGAAGCTGGCGGTGCCGGAGCTGGTGAAGTTGGACGTCTCCTGGTCCGCGATCTTGCGGTTGGAGCCTGTTCGGAAGATATCACACACAGTGGAGCGCGAGCACGTGTGGATGTTGGCGTGGCCGATCTGCATGGGGAGGCCCGTGGTCGGGTCGGGCACGGTCGTCTGCAGCTCCGTGAGGTTGAAGGCGTTGTCGTTGAGGTTGAGCGTGGCCGTGAAGGCGTACTCGACCTCGTCGCCCGCGACGATGGTGCCGGTCGTGGCCTGCTCCAGCGAGACGGTGAGCGGGCAGTCGGAGCCGGTGCCCTCCTGCAGCACGTAGGCGAAGTCGAAGTTGGACACCTGCATGCCCTGGTCCATCCAGTAGCAGTAGGTCGTGGTGCCGTCGTACTTGTAGTCTGCGCACGCCACCAAGCAGAGAAAGCGTTAGACTGCGGCTGATGCGCATCACGGGGGGGGGCAGAGGCGAGCGCGCACCGTAGAGCGAGGGGGCCGTGGTGGCCGCGGCCAGCGCACTCGAGGCGAGCAGGAGGCCCGCGGCCTGCCGCAGCCGCGAGGAGCTGCTGCGCCAGACCTGCATGGCGACTTGGAGCAGCAGAACGGGGTGCGCGCGGCGGGCGGGAGGTGGAGCAATGCGCCGCGGGGCCGCCAAATCGGTGCTCGCGCGTGCTGGCTCCTTGTCCCATCTGGCCGTCGGGCACGACGACGCCACACAGTCCGAACTCGGGGGTGGGGCTACCGCCGACTGCCATTGGCCGCCAATTTGGCGCACACTCGTCCCACAGTATACACCTCTGTCGGTGAAGTAATGGAAGGCCGGGCAAATCGCCCTCGCTGCGGGGACTTGTGGCTCAGTCCGAGCGAGAGAGCGACACACACGCAGGCCCGGCTTCAATGAATGCGCGGGCGGTGGGGAGGGAACTTGGCGCTTGGTGAGCGCATTCACGGCGGCGGGATTCACGTCGAGAGCGCAACGCTGCGCTGTGTTGTGCACCGAGATTATACTGTGGCGGAGATTCCGGTGGACGTTCTCTTGGATGGATGGTCCGCCCTGTCTTTATGTCGCGTTCTGACGTATTTTGCAATCGAAGGAGCATGTGGTGATGGAACCACTAATAATTATATTGAAGGGGCTGCATAGGGGCTCAACGAGCAAGATGAAAGCACTTATGCCGTTCAGGGGAACTCTATATGCAACTCACTAAAAATCTTCCCTACTTTTGGAGCCTGTTTGTCGGTGGTAAATTGTTTTCATACCTATCATATTTGAGAGGTATTTGTTACTATGATATCTACAATCTCAATTGTAACTGTACACGATCGTTAGTAATGACTCGGTCAAATTTCAGAAAAACAGAAGTATACGGCCCGTATACTGTGAGCACGGCCCACTTCAACTGTGCTGGCACTTGCTTCGCTTTAGTCAGCCAAGTCCGGCATTGGGAAACTAAACCCTCTTCGGCGTGTAATGACAATGTTTCACTACGAGCGTGATGCGCCTCACCATGTCATTTATACCGTGGACAGTTAAAGCTTTTTAGCCTAGAGGCTAGTTGTACATCTCCGTGTGCAACCTGGCAGTGTTATCTCTGCGTAACTGTACACATTAGACGCTGCATTGACCTGTTTCTTGCTTCTGTGGACGTAACATTGGAGAACTGGGTTGTTCGCTGCTCAGCGTCGCGGTGCTGGGACTAATGAGCTATCCATGCACTGAAATATGTGTGGAAATTATTACCCGGACTTGAGTCATGTTTTCGGGGTGGGCAGTCTTCCTAGGTTGGCATCGATTTCAAGGCACACCGCAGTCGAGTGATAAGTTAGCTCCACAAACCAAACTCGGGTCGCTTCAGCAGAGACCGATGAGCAGAGAGACGGCTTGAGTATACCTGATCTGATGTATACTTCGCTTTGAGCCAATCAACCGTCGCTTCCTGACGAATTCCAGTCAGAAACCATGGGACTGAACCGGGACTGGGACAGATGCCGCCGCCTCGCCAGCATGTTGGCTGGGCTCCTGCTAATGGGCAGCGTGGGGTCTAACCACTCGATCTCCGTCTGGAACGCGCAGCTACGCTCACTGCTGAGCTTCTCCGAGGCGGGCATCTCGCTTGTGTGCTCTATGGCGTCCTTCGGCGCCTACTTCTCCGTGAGTCCTGGCTACGTCTTCGACCGCATCCACGCCCACCGCAGCGTTCTGCTGGGCGGCCTCTTGCTCGCTGGTATCTACGTCGGTCTTTACGCTGGGCTGGTGGTGGCTCCCGAGGCCATGACGCCATTGGGCGTGGGTGTCGCCTTTGCCGTGCTGGGTCAGGCCACGAACTTCGGCGTGTTTGCGGCGCTAGGGCCCAACGAAGACCTCTTTGGTCCTGAGCATCGCGGCAAGATCATGGCGCTGGAGTTCGCAGCCTTCAGCGCTGGCGGTGCTCTCTTCGCTGAGCTCTACAAGCACTACTTCGACGGACAGGTGCCGCTGTATTTCCGATTCATGGGCTGTTTGATGCTCGCAGTGTTTGTTCTGGGGTGGGTGACGTTGTACCGACCAGGCAACGAGGATCCGGCGCATGCGGTGGCAGTTGCCCCGTCGATTCATGCTCTCGACGAATTTATGCCCCCAGACTCTATGGTTCAAAAGGCAAAGGCAAGTATGGATCTGGAGGAGGAATGCAAGCTGGTTCCTAGTTTGCAGCCTGATATTACGGGTCGTGAAATCTTGTCCGACTCGCGCTTCTGGCTGTTGTTTGCCACCGTTTTCATCTTAGTGTGGTCGTCGCTGTTTATCATGTCCAACATCGCGTTCATCGTGGAGTCCCTAGGTGGCCCAATGGAGCAGATTCCGACGATGGTAGCGTTATTTTCCGTCGGCAACTGCTGTGGCCGCGTAGTGGCTGGTGTCGTTTCCGACAGCGTTCTAGATCGCTGTCCTCGCATTTATTTTGTGAGCATGGCTTCTGTCCTTGTAGGAGCCATTCACACGATGTTTCTGGTCATCCCTCGTACGCTTCTGGTCGTCCCTATCACGCTGGCAGGCATCGCTGATGGCGTCATGTTTGCGGCCTTTCCCGTCTTGACGCGCGAAACTTTCGGAGCTCGTCACTTCGGAAAGAACTTCGGTCTCATAAGCGTCGCCAATGCGATCGGGTTCCCATTGTTCTACAGCCCCATAGGCTCCTTCGTGTACAGCTTGGGGGCGGATGAACGCGTGGACGGTATTCAAAAGTGCATTGTCGACGAGTGCTTCCGGCCTGTATTCCTTCTGGTAGTAGCGTTGAGTGCAGTGTCGCTGGCCGCTAGTCTTCGATTCGCTGCACAACAGGGTTACGTCCCGTTAACTTGACTGCAACTTCAGTCTTTTGACAATGTAGCCATGTCTAATCTGCAAATCTCGCCATTTATCATCGTCGACCTTATCCCCAGTTCAGTGGCGACTATGAGCGCGATGGCGACGTCGCCGTCGCTGCTGCGCCGGTCGTGCAGCCTGCTCGCTGGCGTGCTGCTCATGCTCGGTGTGGGGTGCACCTACGCACTGTCGGCGTGGAACGCGCAGCTCAAGACGCTGCTGCACTTTACGCAGGCGGGGATTTCGACGGTCTCCGCTATGACGATGCTTGGTACGTACATGTCGTACATTCCAGGCGTGATTTTCGACCGGCTCGGGCCGTACACGAGCGCGCTTCTGAGTGGGAGCGCCATGCTGGTGATCCACCTGGCCATGTTCACGGCGCTGCAGTTTGCACCGCAGAGCCTGAGTCCACTGGGAATTGGAAGTGCGATGTTGCTGTTTGGACTGCTGAGCTCGTTCTGTGTCTTCTCGTCCATCGTGCCCAATGAATCACTGTTTGGAGACGCCAACCGCGGCAAGGTCATGGCCGCGCTCACGTCGGCGTACAGCTGTGGAGGTGCCTTCTTCGCGTTCGTGTTCCACGAGGGTTTCCACAGCACCGACGTGCCCGGGTACTTCCTGTTTGTGGGGAACTATCTGCTGGCTGCTTGCGTCTTCGGGTGGTGCGTGTTTGCTCGCCCGACTTCGACTGAAGAAGGAATCAGTAAGAAAAGGAGATCTGGAAGCGTTGAGTTTGGGCTCGGTAGCTCATCAGAGGGGAAAGTGAATGGAGCCCAGAACGAAAAGCCCGACGACATCACGGGCGTTGCCCTGTTGACGGATATGCGGTTCTGGATGCTGTTCATTCCCGTGATGATTGTCATTGGCGCCGGGCTGCTGGTCATGTCCAATGTATCATTCATTGTCGAGTCGCTGGGCGGCCCAGTTGAGCAGGTTCCGCTCATGGTGGCGCTTTTCTCTATCGTGAATACGCTAGGCCGTCTTGCAACAGGGGCCATTTCGGATCTCCTACTGGCACGATACCCGCGTGCGTACTTCGCTGGCGCCTCCGCGCTGTTCACAGCCGTCACGCAGGTTGTCTTCCTCACAGTCCCGCCCAGGTGGCTGCTGTTGCCGGTGGCCATGGCAGGGTTCTCGGAGGGAGTCATGTTCGGCACGTTCCCTGTGATTATCCGCGAAGAGTTCGGTCTGCAGCACTTTGGCAAGAACTTTGGGCTCCTGAGCATCGCCAACTGCGTGGGGTACCCCCTCTTCTTCAGTCCGCTGGCGTCGTACGTGTATCAGCACTCTGCGGCAACGCGTACAGTCGATGGCGTGGAGAAGTGCTTCGGCCCGCAGTGCTTCGGGCCCGTGTTCGTCGTGGCCATCGCGCTCTCGGCCGTGGCGCTCGCGTGCAGCGCGCAGCTCGCGCGGCTGCAGCGGCGCCGCAAGCTCTACAGCTACCAGCAGATTCGCCCGTGAGTAGCTGTACCTACATGTTCGTGTAGCAATGTAAACAGCATCCGCCACGTTGGCTGGCGTCCATCAATCCATGCCGCAGCAACTGTATCGTCCGGCATCTTCAGATTCACAGCGAGGATGTGGCTTCAACTTATGCGGCGAAGAGAACAGACGCCGCCGCGCGCGTGAGGCACCACCGAAAAACCCGCCGCTCGTGGCATTGCGGCCGCCGCGCTGCCCTGCGTCCTCATAGACGCCGCATCGTCGAGGGGCTGCGCTGGTTGTCCAGTACCTCGGGAGCCGGTCGTCCTCGTGGGGCGCGATTTGAACCTACAGTACCCACGCCCTCCTCCTGCTTCCCCATGGTGTCGCAGTTATAGCTGTAGCGGCGTGTGATTGGTCTGAGCCCCTTCGCCTGTTATTAGCCGCCCGTTTCGGGCCTGTTAGCCAGTATCAAATCCGCCGCCTCGAGCTCAAGTCGCAGCCGACGTAAGTGACCCCAGGCGCCATGAGCGCCCACGTGCAGACGCCGCAGCCCACGCAGCGCAAGCGCGCGGCCCCCGCCACCGCGTCGTCCGTGGCGCAGGCGTGTCGCCAGGCGGTGGCGGAGCTCGAGAACTGGTCGCTCTGGGCCTACCGCTCCACCACGGGCGAGGAGTGGGACGCGCAGCCCGCCTGCTTCATCACGGACTACCTGCTGGCCGTGCAGTGCTTCGCCTTCGCCGTGTACATCGGGCTCTTCGCCGCCACGGACAAGGGCGACCTGGCCTGGTACCTCATGTACTTCATGGCGCTGGGCATCTCGGCGGCGCTCGGCGGGCTGCTGCACCACGTCGCCTTCGAGGCCATGCGCGACATCGCGCACAAGCAGGAGAACCACCTGGTCAAGACCGCGCGCATCTTCGGCGTCAACCTCAGCCGCTCCACCGTGGACAACATGATCGACGCGCTCTGGCGCGTCGTGCTGGCCTGCTCCATCCTCACCAACTTCGCGCTGCTGTCGCTGGCCGCCAGCCGCCACCTGCCCGAGGCCTGGGCCTACTCCATCATCGGCCTGGCCGCCGTGGCCTACGTGGTGCTGGCCGTCTGGGCCAGCGTCAGCATGCACACGGTGTTCCTCTTCGCCGGCTTCATCCCCGTCATGGTCTTCGGCCCCATCGCCTGCTTCATGACGTGGAACTGGGAGTGGAGCCACTCGAGCAACGAGCTGCTCGTGTACGGCATCAAGCTCGTCGGCGGCCTCATCCAGGGCCTCGTATGGGCCCCCAGCAAGGACAAGTTCAACCACAACGCGCTCTCACACGTGTTCCTCAGCATGGCGGCGACGCTCATGCTCGTGCACTTCAAGTTCTGAGATTAGCGAGGAAGGAGCCGGTCACGACGACGACTGTGGTGGCTGAGCAAAAGTGTCAAGTAGTTTATATAGGCACGTGCGCAGGTGTTGGCGTGCACGGCAGTTCCTCGTGAATCGAGCGTATTATTGATAGGAGAGAGAGTCAGAGAAGCAGAGTGGAGCACAGGAAAATCTTCATGCAGCTAAGTGGTTTTTCACGTGGTCAATTGACAAGTTTTGTTGGCGTGTCATGAGTGCGTTTTATCCGAGTTTGAGTTTGAAGCCTGGTAACGGGTGCAAATGGAGCTGCAGGTGCATGACATGGGATCAAGCGACACTATTTATGCATCAACTGGAACTTAGAGCTAGGACAGCAAGCTCTGAGCTGCAGCACTCTCTTCACAGGACCCCATGCTGCTGTTTGGTGGGAATCTCTCGGGGGGCAAGAAAGTCAACTCAACTTCAGTGGCTAATGCTTCCTCACCATCGGCAACCGAGCATGCGGCCACGCGTCAGGCAATCGGGGAAGGAAGTGGAGAGTCTGCAGTCTTGACGCCGCATACAGACGCTTTGCATCGGTTGACAAATCATGAGCTCCGACTTCTAGAGGAACTAGAGCGCACACGCTCCAAGCTTCAAGCGGAGTGGCGACTCAAAGTAGCTAACCTTCAGCGACAGCACCCCGAAATGCTTCCAAGCACGTTAATTAATGCCCGCGAAGCAATAGCCTCCAATGCCGAAGAGCTAGAAAAGCGCTTCCAACTTGCGATGAGTGGTTCTAGGCCTCCTCTACCTGATGATTTGCAGCGAGCTATGCGCTCCAAGACCTTGAAACTATCCGCAAACCAGCACTCGAAGTCGTTTTTGAGACACAAGACAGCTCACGCAACTCCCGGCGCAGGCAGTGTTCCTCCAGCGCACGTTCCAAATGTTCGAACCGGGCTAGATATGCTACCTGTGCTGACAACAACGGGAGAAACTCCTTTCGAAGTTGGTTTGGAGACACAAATTGTACCTGGGCAGCAACAACAGCGGCACGTTCTCCCCATTTTCCGGTTGCCTTCCGTGAATGTGGTAACAACAGCCAGCGCAATAGCAGCTAAAGAGGTACAAGTGATTAAAGTGGATGTTGATCGAAAACAAGCAAGCGAGACACTGGGGTTGTCCATGGAGGAAATTGAAGCTCTTGAAGCAGAGCTCAATGGTCAACGTGTCAACACCCCGCCTCTATCACTTGTTCAACGTAATCAGGCCTCTCTTGACGGACAAAACCTCCCAGGTGTTGGGCAGGTAAAGAGTAAGAAGCGTCAACATCCAAACAGACGAAAGAACATTGGTTCGTCAGTCCAGTCGAAAAAGGTAATTCGTGCTGCCGGTGATGGAGGTGCACTCCGTAAGGAATTGGAGACAGCACTTCATAGCGTACAGCACCTCACAAGACTGGTAAAGGACGATATTTGCTGGGCACAGAAGATCTGTCCCGCCTCCGAGCTGCGGACAACACTCTACTTTAAGCGCTGGGGACGAGAAAAAGTTGAAAACATATTTCGTCGGCTCCTGTACAATCTTCAAGGTGTGGCCATGGAGCGCTGGAAGCAAGCAGTTGCGTACGAAAAGCAGCAAGAAAAACTTCAGGCATATCTACTCTACAAGGGAAGCAAAAAACTTGACACGTTTTTGCTGAATTGGTCTCAGCGTAAGCTGCAACAAGCCTGGACAAAATGGTGGTCGGATATTGTTCACGAGAAGGCTTTGGAGCGGTCAGCTCTTGAGCTTAATGCAATTCAGGTTATCCAGCGCTCGTGGCGTGCCTACCGTGGGCGCGTGTTTGCTTACCTAGTGAAAATGCAAAAGTTAATGGTTAAACAAACGACAGCAGCTATCAAGATGCAGCGCATGTTCCGTGGGGGAGTTGCACGCAAGTTTTTTAGATTAAAGCGACTTGATCAGCACCGACAGGCAATGGCCACTCGTGTACAAGCGCTAGCACGAGGCTACATCACGCGCAAACTCGCCAAGCAAATGCGAGAGCAGCGAAAAATGCACCTTGTTGCGAGCCGCGTACAAGCGCTATATCGCGGGCGAAAGGCTCGTCGTGAAGTATCAATTCGGCGAAGGACTCAACGACTGACAAAGGCAGCGGTGTTGATCCAGCGTCGGTACCGCGGGCGTCTTGGGCGTGCAACGTTTATTCGACGACGGCTGGATCGGATGCGCAGCATTGCTGCAACGAAAATTCAAGCCATGGCTCGTGGTAGGGGTGCTCGAAAGGTGCTCGCCAGTTTGCGTGAGGAGGAGCGTAAACGGCAAGCAATTCGTCGAGCTGCCGCTATCAATGTTCAAAGAGTGTATCGAGGTCACCGGTATGTACCTGCTCATTTGTTGCTGCGTTAGAGATTAGAAAGCTAAGTCTCAACCGCTATCTTTTGTGACAACAGTGCTCGTTTATCGACCGAGTTGAAGCTGTTGGCTCTACGTGAGAAAAAACGGATGTATGCTCTGGCTGCCACGAAGATCCAGAAAGTGGCTCGCAAACGACAAGCTATTCACCGTGCCCAGCAACTTCGGCAGGAACGTGCGGCTAAATTCATAATTCAGGCACGAACATGGGTGGAATACTGGAGTGAAGACTCAGCCAAGTGGTTTTACTACAATCAAGAAGTATGGGATCTCATCGTGGATCAAATTGGTTTTTGGATGTTTGCTAATATTCTCTATGGATGCTATGTAGACTGGCGAGGCACTGTGGGCTCCTCCAGTAACAGGATATACAAAAGCAGACGGCAAACTTGTGCTTCAGGATGGCAAGGTCATTGATCCCTCGGAAGATGATGTTGCTGCCATTTTGGCGGCTCAGAAGGCACCACCTACGATTAACGGAAACTACAATACAGATAGGGGGAATACAAAGGATCACGAGGAAGCAGAAGTTGAAGATGATGAAGATGAAGACAAATTGTGCATAGAATGCGAAGAAGAGGATGCCCAGCGGCTGTGCACCCAGTGCGAGGACGCATTTTGCGACGCTTGCTACGAAAAGCTGCACCATTCGGCGAAGCGTGAAAAGCACACCTGGAAAGCTATTGGTTCACTACGCTGCATCGAGTGCGAGAAGATGCGTGCAACGCGTTGGTGCTCTATTTGCGAAGACCCGTATTGTTTGGGTTGCTTTTCTATCATCCATTCCAAGGGAAACAAGGCTACTCACCAGTGGACAAGCATGGCAGCATTCAAGAAGGCACAAAAGAAACAGCAACTGGCTCAGGAGGAGGAAAGCGCGCAGACGTACGACGAGTTTGTTCAGTCAAGCGAGTATCAGTATGTCACGGAGTATGCGGTGGCCGAAGCGGCTCGAGAAGCTCGGGAGGCACAAGCATACGCCCAATCGTACAATCACGCTTACGCTGTCCCAGCAGCTTCAACAGGGGACTACGATGGCTGGATGACACTCGTGGACGAGGCTTCCGGTCAGACATACTACTACAATTCGTTTACTGGCGAGTCCCGTTGGGCATAGCATACCTACTACTCCATGCTGGCAAGCTGCTCTTGCATCGATGAAGTGATAAATTAAGTAATAGCGATGAGAGGCATGGCTCTTGCAATTTCTGCTACTAACATTCATACTTATACCTCGACATCGAATCGTAATCGGTTGTTGTTCCGAGGTCCGCGAGCTCGGGGGTCAAGGCACATCCGCCTCATATTGTGCGAGTCCATCTGCCGCACGAAAAGAAACCCTGAAGACACACGCGGAGTGTCCGAGTCCACCGGAGGGTCGCTACTATAGCCATACACCTGCTTCCACGCACCGCCATTCCGCTCGCGGCTCGAGCCAAAAACGTTTGAGGATGTC
Organism: Phytophthora fragariaefolia; assembly: GCA_030267785.1. Classification (NCBI taxonomy): domain Eukaryota; phylum Oomycota; class Peronosporomycetes; order Peronosporales; family Peronosporaceae; genus Phytophthora; species Phytophthora fragariaefolia. The sequence goes on along the minus strand of BSXT01000626.1, from coordinate 9,527 downwards.
GTGGACAAGAATGTGCAGTCAAGGCTTCGGTACGAATCAACTTCGTCCCATGGAAACATGTCGCCTTCAGAGCCCAAACTATATTCCGTGGACACGGGCGATTCAAGCATGCCAATGGAATAGTCATCAGTGTGCGAGCTGTTTTCACTTGGCACCTGACTGTCGTTTAGACCGTGTCGGCGAGGTGGCGCGTAGATTAGCATCGGCGCTGCTGGTCTTGTGTGGCGGCTACTAAGAGGAGCAACGCTGTAAGAAGTGACCTCAGCCCACGAGTTGCACGAGGTGTCTAGCCGTGAGCCTTCGCGCATCTTCCGGTGGCTAGCGTCGTCCCCCAGCACGGGCACGACGGAGCCACTGGAGTCAATAGCTTCAAGGCCGCAGCGGTTCGGCTCAGGAACGGCGAGCGTCGCCCGCTTCATGCAGAAGCGCGAGTTGTCGGAAGGCGCGCAGAACGTGGGCGCGTCCCCGTCGGTATCGCCAACGCTGTTCCTGCCGCGGCGCAGCACAACCAGCAGGAAGATGAGCCCCGAGAGGACCACGAGCCCCACCGCGATCGCGATGACGGAGGTGCTGGGGAAGCTGCTGTCCGAGCCGTCGGAGGTCGCTGGTTGGCTGCTCGCGTTGCTCTGCTCCTGCTGCTTTTGCACCGACGTCACTTCCGCATCGCTGCCGCTGCTATCGCCCGCGCCACGCGAGCCCAACCGCCTGAGCGCGGAGAGTCGCTTGCGCTCCGCTGCGCTCGCCAGCGCCAGCTGCCAGAGCAGCGCCGCCCCAAGCAGCAGCCGCCGCGACATGTTCGACTCGCCTCCAGCTTGCGAGAATGGCGCGAGTCTCCCCAGCGCCCGCCGCCGCCCGCGCGCGCCGCCAGATTTCTATGCCGTTCCGTGGATCCGCCGCCATCCGCATCTCCTCGGTCTCTGCCGATCCATCCTCGCGCGTTGAAGCCACTATCCAGTGTACCACTTCCGCGGTACAGCAACCAGCGGAGAGCACTTCAAGCCAGTGTACCGTTTCCGCGGTACAGCATGCAGCACTTCAATCCAGTGTACCACTTCTCCAGTACAGCGAGGAACGCTTCAATCCAGTGTACCGTTTCTACGGTACAGCGAGGAGAAGACCCCGCAGTGCGCACTCGGGAAGAAGATGGCGGAGGACGCGCAGCCGCTGCGCGTGGCGCTGCGCGTGGACAGCTCGGCGCTGCGCGACGCCGAGGGCGACGGGGACGCGCGCGTGCTGCTGGACGACCCGCGCGTGCGCGTGGACGTGGCCGCGGACCTGACGCTGCTGCTGGGCGTGGGGCGCCGCGTGTACACGGCGGGCGCGCGGGAGGACGTGGAGGCGGCCGTCCCGCTGCAGCTGGTGGCGGAGGCCGCGGACGAGCGCGTGGCCGACGTCAAGTGGCTGGGCCGCGAGCTCTTCGCCGCGGGCTACGCGTCGGGCGTCGTGCGGCTCTTCAGCCGCGCGGGCGCGCTGCTCTTCGAGCAGAAGCTGCACGGCGCCGCGGTGCGCAAGCTGGACGTTAACCGCAATGCCGCCACGATGGTGGCGCCGCGCAGAGCCGGCGCGCAGCTGCCCTGCGAGCCCGACTCGGAGGGCGAGTTCTGGGTGCTCTACGCGGACTCGACGGTGGCCATCGTGCAGATCTCGGAGATCCTGGGCAAGGTCAACTCGGCGGTGTTCGGTGCGTGCATGCAGTCGCAGCAGCTGTCGTGGACATCGCTGATGCTTTTTTTCTTCTTTCATTTTCTTGTTGTTTTCTTCTTTTTTTAAAAAATTGTTTTTGACGTGCTGCAGGCCCTGCACAGGCCAGCAAGTTCAGGAAGTACTCGCTGCGTGACCAGACGGACATTGTGGCGGCGATCCCGTGCGGGCCGGTGAGGCCGTCGATCTTCCAGTCGCATTCGCGGCTTGGTGTGTATACGATTGTGAGCGCAGGCCAGGCGCCGTTTATCGCGTTTTACCAGGCGGGCAATGACCAGAACTCGATCATCCACTTGGCGCATATCGCTACTGCCATTGCTTCGAAGGCTGCTGGGGCTGTGTGGAACTTTGCAACGAGTTGGGGCTGGGGACGAGGCACGAGCGAGGCTGCAGCTGAAGACGGACGAGGAGAAGGGCATGCAGGCTACACGCAACTGGGGGCTGGTGCAATGGATGCTGCGGCTGAGCATGTACCGGCTCCTGTTGGCACTACTCGGTCGATTTATGAGGATGATCGGCGACGTTGCAGGGTTTTAGTTTTGAGTCCGACGGGCAGACTAGCGGCTGTATCGGACACGCTTGGTCGGATTCTACTTGTTGATACATCTCGAATGATTGTGATTCGGATGTGGAAGGGCTATCGGAACGCGCAGTGTGGCTGGATGCAGGGTATGGAAGGGTCTCGCCGCCCTCTTGGGCTGTATCTGGTAATTTATTCTGCTCAACGTGGTATTGTCGAAGTGTGGCGCGCCCGGTATGGCCCCAGGGTTTTCAGCCTTGCAGTGGGCAATAGTGCCAAGCTTTTTACACAGTTTGACCCCGATACAAGAAGAACAAAATGCATCGTTCTATCGAAAACGAGCGAGACCATTTCGGAAGTGATTGAGCTGAAGCCCGCGGTGCCCAATGCATCAATCTTGATGAAATACTTTACACAAAACAAGCTTCAAGAAGAAAATTTCCTTCTGCACCAAATAGTAGGTGGTCTTCAGGCATTCGTGAAGAAGAATCGGGCTGACGCGACTCGCACGCTTGAGCAAGATACATTAGACCCGTTGCTAGAAGACATCGGCAGTCTATCTTCTTCAACCACGATCCAGAGTCTGCGCGATGCTTTACTTAATGCGGATATGGTTTCGTTGAACGCAGGGTTCATATTGAAGGCACTGGAGAAGTTGGAGCTGGTAAGAACATTCGCTTGCATACCTGAAACCATCCAGCATGCTTATTACCTCCTTGCATGTCTTAAAAGACGCTGAAGAGCGGGATGTCATCAAGAACACCAACTGGAGCAGAGCTATCGCTGCAGTGGACATTACTCTGGCAGCATCGTCTTGTATCTGCCTTTGTCGGATTTCAGACAGTAAGTATGGCGTGTTTAGTGGGTTTTAGCGACTATCTGGGCTCATTTCACTCGTGTTCATTCCATACTTAGGAATTTGAGCGAGGAAAGCGCGCTCTAGTCACCATGGTGCAGACTTCTACGAAGGATATAGTATCACAATCTAGTGTGAAAGATCACCAAACAGGCCCGTTACAGCGCGTTCTCCCATGGCTGGAGCTATTTCGTCGGGCGGGTCTTGCACTGGACGATGAATCGCGCGCTCGAACAAAACGAGCGATCGATAGTGCTAGTCGGTTGACTGCATGGGAATTCACGGAATTCTTCTCGATGCCGTTCAGTGATCCCGACTTACCGCGCCGACGTGATATTCTGTCCCTTTTTGAGGTTGCAGACTCGAAAGAGGATTTTTTGCGTGAAGCTTTCCGCATGTTGAAAGTTCCAGTTTTCCGTAAATTTTCAACTTCTGCTCAGAGAGATTGCCTCTTTATGTTTATCCTCGCTCCAGTTGTATCGAGTGTATTTGCCGTTCAGGTACAGTTAGATGCATACTGATCTAGCTGAAAGTATTTGTTTAACCCCTTTTTGCTTTGCTTAGGAACTACAGCAACTGCATTCAGCAATCTTCTTAACGGAAGATATTCTGACAAGAATATTTATTGAGTGGTTTTACTCGCTTCCTCTCGGTTCGATACTCGTTATGCCCTCACCCTCGATGTCTTCATCCCTTCAGCGTTGGCTACAGCCGTATTTCGTCATCACGGATGTGGAGGCAGCTATAGAGCAAGAAGGAGAGGACAATGGTGGAGTATCTTTTGTCTCGAAAGAGAGTTATCTTCGCCGCTTACGTGATTGTCCCCGCTCACTAGTGGAAATCTTTAAATCATGCTGGAAGACACCGAAACTTTTTCATGCCTTTGTGTTGTGTGAGCACTGTGGGTGGGGGGAGAAGCAGTCAGCCAACCATGCTGAAGAAGACACCTTTGGGAAGTTCAGCAGTGCCGGTAGTGGAGCGCGTTGGGTCATTTTGCAGGATTGCATCGCCAAAACGGTGCATTTATCGTTGAGTCTCGGCAAAGTTGGCCGATTGTCTGTTGACACAGTGGAGCAAGTGGATGACATTATGCGAAGCCTTGCTGTAATGCAAATTAATGACGGCCATGAAGCAGGTGAAGATGATGCCGCGGTAAACCTACCTGTGGAACACGTGGAAACCAGTATAAATGAAGCAGGCACCGATGGCTGGATCGGAACGATGGAAAACTGTCGAAAGGCTGCAGAGATGAAGGATTGGACGGCCGTATTGCGTGCTTATCCTCAATTCTCAAATAAAGATTCCTTGTGTTGCTTCCGAGTAGATGTCCTGTGCACTGCTTGGAATGCAGAGCGTTCAGATATGCACCAGCTCGAAGATGCGCTACTGGAGCTTGATTGTGTGGTCTCAATTCAAATGAAAGTGGCCATGGCTGCATATGTTTGGGAAAAATATATCCGTGTGCACGTGGTTACGCTCATCACTTTTTGGGAAGAAAGTGCCACTGGTAAGAAGCCGCAAAGGGGTCTCCAACCTCAAGTTGCTCGCCGCTTTTTTGGTATTATCCGTAACCTGCTCGTTACATTGCTAACGGCAGCAAAAACAATGCCACCATCTCGAGTCGTGCATGGTGGCGCTGAAAATGAGTACGACGATGAAACAAGTGATGCAGACGCTGAATCAGATGAGGAAGATGACGATGGTACTGTGCAGCGTTCCGCTACGTTCAAGATGGAAAGTTTGACTCAATCAGTCAAGTGGCGTTGCCGTGTCAAGGATCTGCACTTGATTTTTCGGCAGCGGTGGCCACCTTCTCATGATACATCCGCACTGATGCAATCGTTGGATAACTTCAAATTCGACATGATTTCAGTGACACAGATTGCGGATCATATAAGTTTGATTATGCTGCTTGACTCATTTGCCGCGACAGCAGTAACGCCGATCTCGATTGTGAAGCTGTTCTCCAATAGTGGCCGATACTTGTGTCGTACAGACAGCTTCCTGACGACACAGTCAGCGGTCCAGCCAAGCAGAGAGGAAATGAATTTAGTTAACAGGGACCGCACTAGATTCCTGAAGGAACTTCTCCGGTATGATGAAACTCTAGGGTTTTCACTGGCAGAAGCCTTTGGGCTACCCTTGGAGGTGATTCGTGAAGAGTATGTGCTGTTCTTGTATCAGTCGGGTCGGGATGAGCGCGCCGATCTAGCGATCGAGAAGATGCAGAAACCGGAACGTTTGGTTCTCAAGCTGGGGGCCATTGCTCGGGCTCGGCTTTCTCTTATTCTGCGGCGGATGAAAACGGAGGCAGAGTATGCCGTGGTGATGAGTATGCTTCCTGCTGACGTGTTTGCGTGGATAATTAGCGATACCCAACCACCCCTGCAGGCAGACCCTCTGGTTGAGAAACTCGACCTCACACCATCGCTTACTTCGACGCATTATCTGCTGCTCAGGTGTTTAGCTTTGATCCCTCCCACCGGGGAGGAGTTCGAAAAGGTATCAGCAATGTCCGTGCTGGTGAAAGATGTCATTAGTCAGGTGAAGCTACATTCATAGAGCAAGCAGCGCTTCTACACCCAAATCATATTTGTTGTGGCTCGAAGCCAAGAGTGAAAAAGCAATATCACAAGAAATACAAGTCTTTTTAACCTGAAAGAAATTCAAAGAGCCAATGCTGCGGTGCTCTACCACTATAATCTCTAGTGTATGCGGTAACGCTGGACAAGGAACTCGCCCTCGGCCGCCTCCTTCCACTGAATCTCGACGTCAAGGAAACGCGGGTTTTCGGCATTCCGCCGCACCCACCACTTGCCATCAATGGCATCTCCCTTTTTAACCGTAAAGGGCTTCGGAATGTGAAAGAAGACCTGGTGCCAGTGGGTTGGTGTGCCTTCAGCTCCTGTAGTAAAATACTCCGGACGTGGGCAATCGCGCTCAAATCCAATGTCAAAGCTGGACACAAATCCGTGGAAGGTAGCGTCCTTGGTGACAGATAACGTGAAGGTCGAGTGGAAGTCGAGCTCGTCGTACGTGACGTGATCGATATCGATATTCTGCAGTAGCTTGCGACTAGTGATGATGTCGTTCGGCTGAACATCCTCCACAAATGCGTCACGGATAGAGATCTTGGACTGAATGGGCTTCATGTTGAAGCCGTAGACGTCGTCCCAAAAGTCGAAGCGCTTGGTCGAGTCCTCCATTCCCTGAATGAACATGGAGCACTTATCGGGAAAGAGGTGACCACCGGGGGCAAGCCACTTGTCGCGTGCGAACAACACCGTGTCCAGCATCGATTCGTACAGAAGGCAGTAACCCATCCACTCAGAGACGATGATGTCCACCTTGTCCACGGGCAGATCTATATCTTCCACCTTGCCGCGGAGGATGGTGATAACATCGCTGAATCCGTTGACCGCAACGATTTCACGCGCCACGTCCCCCATCTCGCTGCGGTCAATGCCAATCACCTTGGCAGCGCCAGCCTGCGCCGCGAACATGCTCAAAATGCCCGTACCACAGCCAACATCCAGCACCACCTTGCCCTTGAATAGCTCGGGATTGTTGAGGATGGCGTTACGGTAGCCATCCGTGCGGATTCGGTCCGTGATCATTTCGCGGTGGATGCCCACCTGGGAGTACGAATCAAAGTAGTACGTGTCATTGTCCGCAGCGTCCTCCACGGGGGCCGCACTCTCTCCGTCGACCACAAAGTCGCGGACGAGCTTCGAGTACTTGGTCATTTGCTGCTTGAGCTCCTGGTTCTCCAGGCGCAGCTTGGCGATCAACTCACTGGCATCTTCAACGGCAGCGGAGGTCGCCACCTTCTCGGTATTTTGCTCTTTCTCAGCATTGGCCTCGTCCTCATCGTCGCTGCTGTCGCTGTCGCAGTCGAGACAGTAGAGCAGCGGGTCGTCATTCACCACGGGCTTGAGGAACTCGTCCTTCTGGAAGGCGGCGTTGCCCTCCGTGGCCAGCGTCTGCTTCACCTGCTCCGCCGCGACGCCGTCCAGCGTGCTCCAGCGCAGGAAGTTGACGAGCTGGATGGTGCCGTACGTGTCGAGCTTGCGCGTCGAGATCTCGTGCTTGAGCGAGAAGTCGTGCGCCTGCTGCAGATGCGCGTGCAGCGGCTCCTCGGCCGGGAATTTGCTGGCGCAGAAGACGCAATCGAAGCTGGCGGCCGAGTCGTCCACCCAGTCGTCCCACGTCTCGCCGCCGTCCGCGTCCATCACGTCCTCGCGCTCCGCCATGTGCCCCGCTCGCCACTCCAATTGGCAAATGCCAACCAGTGGAAAAAATGACTGGCCCCGTGCCAGATGGCTACATTCCGAGGGGATACAAAAGGGACAAGTTGCGTAGGAAGAGGTGTATGATAAGCTTATCGCACCCGGTGGCTGGCTGGCTGCTCGTCCTGCACAATGCGGAGCTCTAGCTGGAGGTGTCGACTACTATAGGGCGCGTCAGCCACGCGGGACAAAACGAGAACGGGAGGCGACTTACGCGCAGCAGCCGTCTTTGGACTGCTCTTGAGACTCGTCCACGCGGAATTTGCTGCCGTTCGCCACGTCTAATCTATCGTGCTCGCTCTCAGCCAGCCGCTTCTGGATGTCCACGGCGATGGAGCGGAAGGCTTCGTCGATGTTCGTGTTACTCTTTGCGCTCGTTTCGAAGAACTTGATGCCGAACTCGTCCGCTAGATCCTGCCCCTGCTTCGTTGTCACCGCCTGGAGCAAGCACCACCAGCACAACACGAAGACGGTGAAAACCAACATACCGTTTGCCCCGTCATAATGCAGTCCTCTGAACGCACTCTTTCGGACGGATCCACGTCACACTTGTTGCCGATCAGGATCTTGTTCACATTTGACGACGCATTCTGTCGAATTTGTGTCATCCAGTTGCGAATATCTGCGTTACCAGATTGCAGAGAGGGAAAAGCGTCAGCAACACACACTAAGGAAAACCTGCAGCACTCCAACTCCCCAGCAGCGTACTCTGGAAGGAGTGGTCGTCGGTCACGTCATACACGAGCAGAATGCCCATCGCGCCGCGGTAGTAAGCTAGCGCCACACAACGCCATCTCAGTTAGCCCCTCGCCCGCTACAGTGCGCCGCACTTAAGGAAGCAGCGCGCACCAGTGGTGATCGTCCGGAAACGCTCCTGGCCGGCGGTGTCCCAGATCTGCAGCTTTATCCGCTTGCCGTCCACGTCGATCGTCTTGACCTTAAAGTCGATGCTGCAGCGCGCACCTCCGGCGTCAGTCCGCGTCCACGTATCCATTCAAAGAGAGAGCGAGGCGCTGGCTCGAAGAGCAGCAGCAGCCTGCGCCGACGAACCCGATGGTCGTGATGAACGAGGTCGTGAACGAGTCGTCCGAGTAGCGCAGCAGCACGCAACTCTTGCCCACGCCTGATTCAGAGACGCCCAGCAGACGGTTAGCAGCGCGGAGCGGCCCGCGGCAGGGAGAGGAAAGGGGCACGCACCGCTGTCTCCGATGAGCAGGAGCTTGATAAGCAGGTCGTACTTGCTGCTGTGCACCATGACGCTCGAGGAACACGCGGCACGGAGCTCGACGGAGTGTGGAGCCGAAGTGGGCCGTTGTCAAAAATGTGCTCTTCTCTGTACCAGCAATCGGGTACAGTACCGCGCTTCGGAAGTGGATGGATCGTTAGAAGGAGAATTTTGCCGCAATAAAGAGCACCTGATATAAATACAAAACCCAAGGTAATTCGATAATGAGGGCATGTCGATGCGGTAACATACCATATTATGTTAATTAAGGACGAAGCTGACGTCGCCGTTAGTAAGTAGACCAGAGTGCAGCCAGCAGTGCTCCATAGTGGATGCAGGGATCTCCTCCTATGCATCTGCACACCACTCTATACCTCGCAACATTCCTACTTTATCGGGCTGTTAGTTGCCATTATCATCATCCCGGTCCGGACCGGGACTGTGACCTTTTGCATGTGAGGTCGCGCATAAACAGGAGTTATCGAACGGCTCACTAGTAATATAGAGATAATACGAGCTTGACCGAGTGAGCCATCTGAGCGTGGACGCCGAATGGAGATTTGGGGACGCAAATCACACGACGAGAATCAGAGCGGGATGGCGAGTCCGTGGGACGTGGAGAAAGGTGCGTGGCGGGCGTGCGAGAGCGGCAAAAAGCGCTTCGCTGATGCGGAGGTAAAAGAGGCAAAGAAGTGCTCCCTGCCAGGCTCGAACTGGCGACCGTCAGATTATGAGACTGACGCTCTACCAACTGAGCCAAAGGAGCATCATAACGGGATTACCACACACACATCGTCGCAAGCAAATTCACGCACTCCCACACACGCACCACGCACACCACGCACATACACGACTTCCCCACATCCGCTTCCACCCCACCGAACCGACAAACAGCCTCTACGAGCCCCCGGGCCTTACACACCGACCTCCGACACA
>BSXT01000625.1:0-38420 GCA_030267785.1 Phytophthora fragariaefolia | reverse complement strand
GTGGTCACCATTCATAGTAGGAAGCACTACTATTGGCAGAAAGCAACAGATATCTGCCAATAAGAAGCATGCATTAGGATAGAGATTCTGCCAACCACTCGTTGGCAGATCCTCTCTCTATAGATACCAGTTTTAGGAGGCAAAGCCGAAGTTAACATTTCAAATTCAGTTCTCATTTCTACCAAAAAGGGTTATTAATACTTCTTTATTTAGGTTAACTATACTTATAGGGTTAAGTATACTTAATCTAATATAAATAAACCTACGCTTCCTCCTACACGTTGCGCACACGTGTAAGCTAAAGTAATGAGCTAAGTAAGCCCACTACACCGGGTCTCAAGCAGACGTTGATTTCGGTGAAGCAGCTATTGACCAGGGCATGAAGGTAGAATTCACTGACAAGGAATGCCTGATTTATGATCAACCAATCCTGCGTGGCTCAATTCACCGATGCGTGTACACCCTCGACATTCCGGCGGGCGTTGCCGCAACGGCAATACGGCCCAACTCCATCGAAGATTGGCATCAGAGATTGGGTCATCTACACTATAACGCCATCACTGAACGCTCTAAATCCGATGCCGTCAAAGGTCTCAAGATTGTTGATCCCCTCACGCCATCGAAGACATGTGAAGTTTGTGCAATGAGCAAAATTAGCCGAGCCCCCGCGCCCCGCCGTGCGTCTCGATCAATTTCTGCTCAGAACGAAGTATGCCATGGGGACCTCGCCGGCCCCTTTCAGCGAAGCTACCACGGAAACCGTTTCTATCTTTCACTTAAATGGAGAGGACATACTACGGTTTACTTCCTCAAGCAGAAGAGCGATGCCACTCACTGCTTTCAAAACTACATCAACATCGTCAATCGGCGCCTCAAAAGGCTGGATCGATTTAAGGTCTACCGATCTGACAATGGTGGCGAGTTCTTAGCTGGGGACTTTATTGAACTGTGCCACAGCGAAGGCATTACTGCTGAAATGTCGGAGCCGGAAGTTCATCATCAGAACGGTGTCATTGAACGGACTCACCGTACAATAGCTGACGCGGCCCGTGCGCTCCTGCTCCAAGCTAAACTTCCCCATCACTTGTGGGAGTACGCTGTTAGAAGTGCTGTATACTCCCGAAACCGAGTACTCTCTCGCATGGATAAAGAGAAACCCCCTTTTGAGAAGTTTTGGGGGCGCAGACCTGACATGAAGTTGATCAAGCCTTTTGGGCAACGCTGTGTGGTCATGATTCCCCCCCCCGAAGAGAGGTCCACTCAGTACAAATTTCGTCCGAAGGGGAGGACGGGAGTTTTCATCGGTAGCGACCCACAGCGCAAAGGCTATTTTGTATATGTGACTGGGCGAGGCCACAAAAGCATTCACAGTCGAAGCGTTGTGTTTTTGGAACCCCCCAGTCTTCAACCTGTTCCGGATATCATTTCATCGCGAGACGACCCGCTCCGAATTGTCGAGGAAGATGATGAAGGGGAACAGAATCTATCGGATTACGAAAATAGTGAAAATGACGATCGCGGGGAAGGTGATCAGCGGAACAACATTGGTCCGCCACTCAGCTCAACACAAGTTGCAGAATTCAACGGCAACCCCGACCTGACTCGTGTTCGCCGATCTGAACGCATTTCCAGTCGGAATATTAGCGCAGCACTAAGTGCTGCCCATGTTGCACTACGTGAAGTCATCAACGAGCCCGTCAACTTAAGGGAAGCTCGAGCTTCCAAACAATGGTTGCTCTGGGAGAAGGCGATTCGAGAAGAAATAGCTGCACTTCGGGCAAATGACACTTTCGAGCTCGTTGACCCGCCTCCAGGAGCTCATGTGATCGGTTCAACCTTCGTGTTCAGGATCAAACTGAATGGAAGCGGGGAAGTCGATCGCCTCAAGGCTCGAATTTGTGCCCAGGGCTTCACTCAAGAATTTCTAAAGGACTACTACGAGACGTATGTTCCTGTTGCAAAATTGAACTCAATTCGTACGTTCCTTGCAATGGCGACCTAAATGGGCATGCGCGTACGCCAGGGCGATGTTCCCATGCCGTACGTCAAGGCTGGGCTGACGGAAGTGATATACATGCGGCAGCCCCGCGGATTTGAGGAGGGTGGTCGATCCAAAGTTTGGCGGCTCAAGAAGGCCCTCTATGGCCTCAAACAGGCGGACCGGGAGTGGAACTCGGAGATCAACAGATTTCTAGTCGAGCTCGGTATTGTCCCGACACGCGAGGGCCCGTGCGTGTATATCCACCCAACTAACAACTTGATTGTTTTGATCTATGTAGACGACATCCTCATCGGCTATCAGGAAGAACGAGAAATGGACAATCTCATGCTAGCTCTTCGTGAAAAGTACGGGGTTAAGGATCTCGGAGAGATCAATTGGTTCCTTGGAATTTGCATTCGCATGGACTCCACACAAGGAATCACTACTCTCGACCAGTCACAATTCGCGGTGGAGATTTTACGCCGCATTGGTATGGAGGACTGCCGCGCTCGCAAGACTCCGATTGACAAGGGCGTGATTTTGTATCGTCGGTCTCCGGATGAGGAGAGTGCTGGTGATGTACCGTATCGCCAAGCAGTTGGCGCACTACTCTATCTTGCACGAGTCACCAGGCCCGACATCGCTTATGCAGTTAATCAAGTCGCAGACACGCGTCGGATCCCTCCAAGGCTCATTGGGTTGCCGTCAAGAACATACTCAGATATATTCCTTCAACTTGACATTCATGCGCAGCGACTTCATAGCTTCATCTATAGTCACGTAGTTGTCTCTATCCACTGGAACGTTGGCCTCCAGGTAATATTGTACCCACTGCTCGTCAGTGATCGTTTCGGGAGCACACCCGAGCTCGAACATTGCAATGCAACGACGAGTATCCCCGTCGATACACGCCATGACAGGCATGACAAACGGTCGATTTGCGGGGGTCTGGAAAGCTGAGAGCGCAATGGTGTAGGCCTCATACTGCCGCATGAAGGTTCAGCGCTCCTCAAACGTACTCCCTCGGTAGACAGGGGCTGCGGGAAGATTGGGGGCATTCAACACCGGGGTCGAAACGTCGGCCATGGACACGTCGTTGACACCACCCGGGGAGGCTGGTACCGGTGTCGAGGGACCGAACGGGTTGATGATCGGAGCGCTCATTCGGCGGGCGGCTGCAGCGCGGTGTGCAGCGTCGCCGGCTTCGTTGTCGGTCTCTTCGTTGAGTCGTTTGAAGTTTTCCGTCAACTCGGAGAACGACATGTGTCGTACCGAGCGACGGCGTCCCATGTTCGGGCTTGAGTCTTGATGCTCAACCGAACTAAATAATTCTTTGATCTGAGCTATCGCTCTGTGCGGTGGGCGTGCAAAGTAAAACTGACATGTATTTGGTTAGCGAGAGCTAGTCTGCTCTGTTGAGGTTGTGCTGCAAGCTGTTTACGTTGACATTTGAACGGGGTCAGATGACGCCGCGTCCGTGGCACAAACTAACTACTGTGTTGTTGTCGGATCGGCGTGATGTCGCTTGCCGGGAGCAACACAGACGGATCAGGGACGCCATCCTGCCACCACCACGGGTGTAACTAAGGCTCAGCACCGCGCAAACTACATGTTACGCGCCGCCAAGCACAGTATGCGTGTCAAGGTCACTCCGGTGCTTTGTGACTCGGAGGCAGCGCATACTCTCAGCTTTCATGCTCGCGCTCTGGACAAGCATGACATGCCAGTTGGATCGTGATTACATTTTGTAGGTAATTAGTTGTACATGAAATATAACAGATTACAGGTTTTCTTGTTTTGATCTTAAGCAATTCTTGTTTTGATCTTGGAAATTCTCAATTTGATCTTGAAATGGTGAAACAGAGGGATTAAAGCTTGAGAAGTACTTTTTAGTACACATTTCAAGCTTATGAAATTTCGCCGCGCTGGAAGATGCCGTCAGTTCGCACACCGGCGGTTTGCGACCAACTAGTTTTGTGCAGGGCTCCCGATAATGGCATTAATCCCATGGCAAAATTTGAGGCTCCCCTACATTATGCATTGTCATAGCGCTATTAATAAGAGCTCCCATACATAATGGGCATTAATGGGATTAATGTTTAATGTAAAAACTTAATCAATGAACTGATGGAGTGTCTGGGCATCCCTGTAAAACCTGCTTGTTCTAAGAAACAGAATCAATTCTAGCGAAACGGGCAACAAAGAGTGCAGACCATACGTGGCCCGAGCGACACTGAACAAACGCTCAGCCAAATTAGACGTTGGAGGAATCTGAACATATGTGCTCTTCTTCGACTGGAGCCGAGCCTTCTTGAGCACCGAAAGAGGCAAAGCTTTCGTTTGTTGAGTAACTGGAAGTCGATATTGAAGAGCTTGTGGGTCGCATCACGAGCGACTGCACCGCAAGCTTTTCATGGTGACTCATGAGGTACTGTTTGTCGAGCTGTATCTTCACACAAGCTGCTTTAAAGTCCGGATCGGGTACAATCGATCCTCCAGCACCTATAATAAGCATAGCAACAGTTCAAAAGGGAGAACAAACGCCGTTGTTCCTTGAGATTTGATACTGTGCGTCGGAGGACTTCATGGGTCACTCCGTCCCGGTGGTAAGAGTGAGGTAACTCGCCTAGGTTGACGAACGGGTCGGAAAGCAACCGCCGTATGTCCTTGGTGAGGACCGAAAAGCAGGTAGTCCATAGAAACCAACGATAGAATCTACCAACTTGCACTCTGGTCACTCCATTAATAATGTTCACGTAAAAAGTAGTACCATACATAATGCATACAAAGTTGGTGGGAGGCCTCCATACATTATGCAGGGGATTAATGCACATTAATGTATGGCTTTATGCATTAAACGGGACCCCTGGTTTTGTGTGATACACAATTGCTCAACAATCGATACATGTTGAGAAAGATACTGCTGCAATTTGTGAGTTTAAAGATTTTGTGGACGCAACTTGAAGCTTACTTTGCTTCCCAGCCCCTGACGTTTAATACACCCTTTGCTTTCTTAAGCTCCGCTTATGCTCATAGTGAGTGGTGAGATCTGGAAACCCATCAATAACATCATCGCTTTCGTCGATTCCAATCGCATACAGCTTATCTTTCAGCTCCGCTCTTTTTACAAGTAAACCATCCAACGCCTGCTCTTCTTTTCCGAGGTCTGTCTTGAGTTGTTCAATTTCGTCTTGAAGCAATCGGGACTCGAGAATACGGTCCTTTAGCCAAGGGTCAGCCATGCTATAGCAGCCCACTTCATGATTGGTGGCTTTTTCATCAGTCTGAATAGCCTTGAGTGCCGATGTCTTTCTTCTCACCCTATTGCGTTCTTCCTGAACAACACGCTGTTTTTGTTCGATACCGTGCATTACTTCTCTGAGAAATATACGCATATTGAATTCACACTGAGGGTTGCAGCAATTGTCTGCGTGTGCTTCCGCGTGATGCCAATTACTGCAAATTTCGTTCGCACATGGCGCATCCTTTTGCATCGATATTTGCGGATATTTTTGCAGTCACGTATACAGACATATCCTGGGGGTGGCTTGCAGAGCGAGGCATCAATAAACTTAATTGACTTCCGGAGACACTCCTTGAAAATATTCGTTTCCTCTTGAGATCGCTGCCCAGCAAAGCAAAGCCTTCCGATAGTATCGTCGTATGAGGGCAGTAATTCATCCTTTTCCGTGGGGCGAGTACCTGAACAAAATTGCATTACGTTGCCTTCTTCGATGCGAGTCCCATGAACTGTGTTCATGGCTTTAGCCTTATTACCCATCACATAATGGGACTTAAAGTCAACCAATCCGCCTACTGTATCGATCCCAGCTTCTTTTGCAGCCTTACTATTCGCTCTCTTCGTACACTGATAGAACTCCAACTGCACTTGCTCGCTGTATAGTTCTCGGTCAAGCAATTCGACCTGCTTTTTTAATAGAGAGGTTGTGCTCGGTGGTTGGCGTGAAGCTTTAGCCTCGACTAGTTCTTTTTTTCGCTCATTTAGTTCATTTCTTACATTGGTGATGCGCTCATGCTGGTGCTCAATTTGGTGCATCGTTTCACGCAACATAACTTGGATGGAGTACTCACACCTTCTGTATCGACAGCATAAAACATGAGCTTCTACTTCGTGCCAACGTTTGCATAACTCATTTTGACAAGGTCCAATGTTCTGGCACCACTGCTTGCGTAGCGCCTGGCATTTTTGAGAGCATACCTTACCAGGAGAAGGTCTACACAGTAGGGCATCCAGAAATCGAATGCCCTTATACAGACGCTCCTTAAAAACCTCAGACTGTCGAGGAGATCTGATCTCAGAGTGACAAAGTGTTCCAACGATGTCTACAACAGAGCTACGCGTGGCTGCCGCTTGACTGTCAAGTTCGTCCATACCGACATCATCATCGTCATTCTCGCAACTGGCACTTGTCCAGTCCTCGTCATCGTCGTCATCAATAAATTCAATCTCCATATTGTTCATTTTCTCCTCCTCTTTATCTTCTTCCGTCTCCGTTTCCGTTCCAAATTGGCCCTCGCCATCACTTGCTTCATCGCCATCCTCGTCGGCAGTACTCAGAATTTCAATCACATCGTGCGCGTCGCCTTGGCGCTTTTTTTTAGCGAGTGGTACGGTTGTCATGATGTCCATCACACCTGACGGTCTCTTTCTCTCAATCCTCTCTCGCGAGTCGACAGCCAGCTTCGTTGGCTTCTCGGGGCCATTGGTATCGCTTCAACTTGCACCGGAAAATTCGCTGGGGTCGCTGAATTCACTGGAACCCCTTCCGTTTTAACAACTGTGTCACTAGCTCTGTTCGTTGCCACTTGCGCACGGCTCAAAACTGAGTTATGTTGGCCCGTCCTCACTGCACCCCGGTCTTCTCGACTCTCAACAGTGCGCGTTCGCTCCGCATCACCAGGGACCTTTTCTCTCGGGCGGAGCCAGATATCTTTCGTCACTAACGAACCTAGCACCTGCTCAGACGTGTTGCTATGACATGCGAGAATAATTCTGTCCATTTGCTGCGTAAAGTACGGTGACGTGTCCATATTCGCTGCAATGTACTGGACCAGGCTCTGGCAGCAGTCGTTGTACGTATCATAGTCCACTTGGCCTGCAGTCAATGGTGTGGGAGGCTGCGCGGCCAGCTCCAGCTCCTGCTTGAAGGCTCCACAGACCGAGTCCAAAGTATCGGCGACGCGCTCGTGCTGCTCCGCCTTCCACCGCTCCACCACCGCCAAGCCGACGCCTCTTAACGTCAACTTGGATGGGAAAACGGAAATGACAGGATCTGAACAAGGTCATAGAGTATGCTAGATACGGGGTTGATATCAGGTAATTGCACTACATGTACCGGTAGTTGCACTAGGTGCTTTTCGTCCTCATGTGAATCAAACAGTTGAGGCTCATCAGCCTCGTCTCGTGGCTACATTAGCTGAGGGGTTGCTGGCAACGAGTCAACATCCTCTCGCCTCGAGTTGCAGTATATGTGGGTGATCCGTTGCAACTGCTCGGGTTTCAATTTGGTGCTCAAGCGCGAGCTGACTTCAAGCCCCTGGACTGCGAGTGACGGAGAAGGAGACGTGCTTGCGGCAGGCAAAGCAAAAACCGCCAACGCTAGTTGCTGCAGTTGCGGGTACTGGCCTCGGCGTTCCACCCAAAAGTCGTGCGGTGGCACAGCTCCCGACTGCAACAACTGCCAGTAAGGTGAATTGCCCTGCTTGAGTTCAGCTACCATGGCCTTGAACAACCCCAGCTGTGCCAAGATATCTACAGAGTGCCCCTCGTGCTCGGAAAATTGAACGATAAAGCT
Source organism: Phytophthora fragariaefolia (assembly GCA_030267785.1). Taxonomy (NCBI): domain Eukaryota; phylum Oomycota; class Peronosporomycetes; order Peronosporales; family Peronosporaceae; genus Phytophthora; species Phytophthora fragariaefolia. The sequence goes on along the minus strand of BSXT01000625.1, from coordinate 30,623 downwards.
CTCCACCTCCTGCCGCTTCCTTTCATCCAACGCTTCGCCCAGGTATAGCGGATCCAGCATGTACGCTACGCCGTGCGCGTTACCGTAGATGGCATTGAATCGCTCAGTCACGCATGAAGTGATGAGTGCCTTCTCTTTCTTGCTAAGCCACTCCATCGACGAGTACACAGTCAAGAGTTCGACGACGTACGGGAAAACCTGTGAGAGTGGTGGTCGGTCTTCCTGAAAATGCTTCAGCTGCTGCTGCAGAGGACGCAAAACGGCAAGAGAGTTGATCACGTCCTGGACAAATGACTCGCCCAATACAAAGTCCTGGAGACGCTTAAGTTTGTCCTGCTCTGCCGGTGTAGTGGTTGTATCTACAAAGTCTCGGCGCGCAACCACCATGTACAACTCTTTTTCGTGCTTTAGCACATCCTCCAACACAGCGCACACCGAGCTAGAGTCTGGGAACTCGGCTGCTGTATTTTTGTCGGGGGACGACATGTTCACCTGCAATTTATGGTTTCCACGAAACACGTCTGCGAGCTCGGTCACAAAAGACTGAACCTTCTCTAGCCACGAGAGCACACTGGTTACGTCCTTTAGCAGCAAGCTGAGCGCGTTGCAGACACATCCATAAAAGAATGTGCACCGCGGGTGCTTCTTCATAACCTTCTCGCGAGTGTACTTTGACAACGTAGCCATCGTGGGCGTCACGATGCCGTAGAACTCGGCCTTCTTTTCCTTCGCCATCACCTCCTCGACCTCGCCCACCGTCAGCTCTCCACTGAACTCCGCCGTCTTGGCCTCGAGGAAGTACGGCAGGCCCTCGCAAATGACCCCGTACGTCGTGACGCTGCACCCTCCCGCATCCACCCAGTCCTCGACCGTGAGGCAGCACCGCTTGCCGCCGATCGCTTTCGTCACCTTGCTCTTGGACGTCGTGAACTCGAGGTCCAGCAGCTCGTTCTCGAGCTCGTGCTTGCTGGGCAGCGTCACGTTGCCTCGCAGCACCCGCAGCGCGCTCAGCAGCAGCTCGTTCTCGACGATGTCGAACGGCTGCCCCGTGGCGTAGAGCCAGTAGGCGAACTTGCGCTTGAACGTGCCGCTCTTGTTGGCGTAGCCGCCGGTCATGTGAGCGGTCACCGAGCCCAGCAGCGCCGCGTCCGCGCTCTCCGCGGCGCCGACGGCCTCGGACGTGACCGCGCCCCCCACCTCATCGCCCCTAGCGACCGCATCCAGGTCGCGCAGCCCCGGACACTTGCGCTCGAAGTGCTTGCGCACACGCTCGACTTTGGCCACGCCGTAGCGATGGATCAGCGCGCCGCAGCGGTTGCATACCACGCGCTTGTCCTGGTACACGGTGGTGAGGTCCCACACCGCGTCCTTCTTGCGGCCGGAGCCGGACTTGCGCTTCTTGCCGGGCGGCTCGGACGCCGCGGGCAGCGCCGGCTCTTCCGCCACGGCGAAGAGCCCGACGTTCGTGGGTGGCTGCGTCTCGCTCACCATGGGTTTTTGGGGAATGGGGGAGAAAATTCCACGTGTTTTATTCACGGTGGCGGCGAGCGAGGCCGTTTTTTTTTTTTTCAGGTGCTGGGTTGTTTGTTGCGGATACGGTCCTGGTTGATTTTTTTTTTAATTAAGTTGAGGATGGCTGAGCCTGTGGTGCAACGCCTCAAGGCGGAGCTCAAGCGCTCGCTGCGCACTCACGTGGCGCAGGCGGTGAACGATGTGTGCGGGTCGTTTGTGGACGAGTTGACGACGCCGCCTGCAACTCGCCCGCGGGTTGGCGCGTCCGTGCTCGAGGCGGACTACGACTGCTGCCGACGGTTGGTGGAGTACATTGAGCGCAACATGGACACGGCCCCGGGCTTCGCACCGCAGATGGAATGCATTGTCCTCGCCTACCAGAGCGACGCACCCGTTGACGCGCTCAACTCGGTGGTGAACCAGGATCTGTGGGTCCGTCGGAAGTTCGTGGGTGAAAAGGTGGAAGGTGGGGCCGCGGACCAGGACGCTCTGAAGAAGGCGGTGGAAACTGCAGATACGCACTCAGAAAGTGGTGAAAAGAGTGCAGTTAAATTTGGCGTTAAGAACAGTGTCGGTGGAGCGACGGCAGCGCCAGAAGCTGGAAAAGCAATGATAGCAGAAGCCCCAACAAAGAGCAGCAAAAGCGTGCAAGTTGAAAACACAGAATGGGCTGGAAGTGGTGGCAAAATTGCAGCCTTGGGATTGAAGAACACCCCGGCTGAACTAAATGCTGCTATAAAGGATTCTGGTGGCATGAGAGTCACTGAAGCAAAACTCACAATTAATGGAGATGCTACGGTAAAAATTATCTCGACCGCTTCCCGGGTCTTAACTCAGGACAAAAAGAAGGTTTCTGAATCAGCACACCAAGAAACCAAGAAGTCACGTGTGCGCGATTCTCAGGCTGACGCTGAAGACTCCAAGGGTGCGAAAGAGAGCTCGAACACCGCAGCAGTTTTGGGTCCGCGAGAGTGGGGGAAGAGAAAACGCTTGGTAACTAAAAAACGAGCCCAAGCGGCAGTGACATACTCAAAACGAGCCCGTCGAGCACCACCAGTTTCAGAACAAAGTTCTACTGAAACAGATAATTCAGACGATGAGAAACATAATCGTCGACAGACTGCATCTCCTAGTGGGAAGCGCGCTGTTAAGACTACTAAAAAACATTCTTCACACGCACTCACTCCTGCGACACAACAAGCAACAGCCGTAACGAGAATCAGAAGGCAACGCGTAGGAAACCAGAAAGTGGTACGGCAATGACAGAACAACACGCAGCACAAGAGACGAATGCCGGTACGGGTACGCAGATGGATTTTGCGGAGAGCTCTTGTCGCGATGGTGCTCGGACTGAAGCTAAAAAGATGGCGAAGTCGACCGTGTCAGCAAGCAAGAGAAGGGAAGGTGCTGTCGAAAAGAAGGGCAAAAATGAAAACCTTAACACCGGATCATCAGCAAGCTGTAAATCTCCACGAACTAGTGGTCAAAATGAAGACTATATCCATATTGACGAAGAGCTATGCAAAGTAGCTCGGGATTTGGAAGCAGGGGACGAAGTATATGGCCTACAGGTGGCGAAAGAGAGATTCCAGTCCATGCTAGATAATTTGGTTCAAGTTGGTACCAGTAATCCCAAAACGTCACGATCGAAATCAGCAAAACAAGTGAACCCCATCAACAAGCTATGCGCTACCAAACATCGGTCTCCAGAGCAGACGAGGGAGTTCAAAACGCGTCTTCGTGATACGATCGAGATCGTGGATGCGTTGTTGTGTAAGCCCCCACCGGGTCTTTCATGTTCTCAAGATTGTAAGGCAATTTGCGCGCAAATGTGCAATGAGTTTACGCCATGCATCAATCCAACTTGTCTTGCTTGGCACAACGCAGAAAACCACGCTGAGGAATGTCCAAATGAACACTGTGAGTTCAAAATTCGCGTCATGTTACGCGAGACCATGCATTTGATTGAGCACAAGCAGCAAGAAATCGCTAGTGCCTCGGACTCCTTGAAATGTGCGAAAATAACTCTTCTTTCATCAACGAGACGTAGTAACCATGTTGGCAATGCGGGGACGTTTAAGTTGATCGATGCCCAGGAGCAAGACTTGGATAACTTAAACGGCGAGCTGCTCCTTCTGCTCGACACTAAACGGGAGCATTTGGCCACTTTGAGTACTATTGGCATCGATGCTCAGTCGGACAAAGTCGACGGGCTTCCAGATTTTGGCTCGCACTACACAACCAGAAGCCACAAGCGCAAGAAGCCATGAAATTTCATGTACACACGTTATCTTGCAGAACATTATACCACACTACAGCTTCCGATGCTATCCATGGCATACCTTTTTGGGGGGGCCAGTCTCTCTGTCTCTGCCTAGTCTTCCCTTGATCTCTTCTTCACGTAATGACTCTCGAAGGTTTGTAGGAATTCGTCGTTTGCCCCGACAGTGTTAAGGTCAGCTCTGAACGTTCCCTCCCTCTCCTTATGGAAGGCAACGGTATCCTCCAGTCTGGCGCATTTATCTTCCAACCTCTTAATCTTACTCTCAAGTTGAGAAGCTGCTGAACTTTTCCCGCGACCTTGAGCATCAATACTAGCACGAGCAAGTATGGCTCTAGCCGCAAGTAGTTTATCGGTTGTCGCCTGAAGCTTCTGTTCGCTCTGTTGAATGCCGTGCATTGTTTGACGCAAGCCCACGCTATTTTTGAATTCACACTGAGAGTTTTGGCAACGCACTGTGTGCGTATCAATCTCACGCCATATGCAGCACATTCCGTTGTGACAAGGCATTGCGTTGCCACCTTGGTTACGATGTTTGTCACACATCCGAGAGCGATCCCTGTCGCATCTCTGTGTGCACACCATGCCCAGTGGTGGGTTGCAATTTTCTGCATCCACCAGCTTTATGGCCGTCTTCAGTCGCTGCTTGTACGCCGGAGTCCGATTCATCGGGTCGGTGCCAGCACACGGCCACACAAGCCCACCATCGTTGCCGTCACTTTGCCGCGGTGCAGCTTGCTGCCTTTCCGTCGCCCCTTGGCCTTCTGTCTCTGTTTCGGTCTCCGAGTCCTGAGTGCTCTCATGTCCGCTCTCGTCTTCCTCGTCCTTCTCCTCGCAGTCGAGCTTTCCTGCGCCGTACAAGTTTCGCGCCACAACATGCCGCGGGCGCTTGGTCTCCTGACTCTCCTGTACCCTCGACTGACGCTTGCCTCCTCTCCCCACTGTTGGGTACCTAGAAGTTAAGTCAACATGCGGAGAGCATGTCGGTCTCAACCCAGTCACGTTTGCATTGGCGACTGCAAGTGGAGTTACGGCCACCGCGTGATCATTTGCCGTGTCAATCTTGATAACGTGTTCTCGACGAGCAGGGGTGTGCGTTACACTTGCACCAGCATCGATACTTCTGTTGTACCGGACCCACAACGGTTCCGTTACCATTGAGCTCAGCGTGAATCCCCCGGAGCTGCTGTAGCTGGCTCGAATAATTTGCTCCATTTGGTTCGCAAAGCCCGGGGACGTGTCCATTTGCGCCGTCATATACGTGACCAGTTGCCTGCAGCAGTCTCTGTATGTCTCCAAGTCTGAGGCCGTCGCCGGTCGCTGCCGCGCTGTTTGCTGCTGCTCCCGCTCAAATTCCTCGAGCAACTGCGCAGAGTTTGCTAAACTCTCGCGCAGCCGATCGGTGACTGGGGACACTCCCGACAGCGTCGCTCCGGGCCTGCCCCCGTCATTTCCGCCTGTGCACGCTGTCACCGCGCTCGCCGCTCGCATCTTGGCGCTCCGCCTTACTCTTCGCGCGCTATTTGCTGTTCTTTTTTCCTGCTTTATTGCATATCGCGATACAAAAAGGACGTCAAGCAGCTATGGTCATATGACTTGTACATGTAATACAGTACATTTGGGGGGGTTAAAATTAGAAGATGGCACTAAAAGTATCACCATGCCGGCGCTACCAAAATGACCAGGTGCTCGGCAAAATATCACCCCGGTCAGATATAAACTGGCCGACCATTTGCCCTGACCATCATTGCGCACTTCGGTCAAAAATTCTAGACTAAAGAGAAATGTGCTGTTGCAGAGGGCGACTCTTCGAGAAATGGTCGGTTATTTCGAAAATGGTCAACCTAAACAGGTGAACCATTAGGGGGGGTCAACATTAAATTTTTAGTGGTGATTATACCTGTTTAGGCTGACCATTTTCGAAATAACGGACCATTTCTCGAAGAGTCGCCCTCCGCAACCCGCCTTCTCCCGCCCCCAGCATGATTTTGATGTGCACCAGCTAGGCGTCATGCTACGCTAAACCGCTTGTAAAACGTCAAGTCTCTCAAGTACTTCTGTCTCACCTTGCCTGTTGAGCCACCATATGTCAGCGGATCGTCCTCGTCGTCGGTCTCTTCGCCGAAGCCGGGCTCAGGTTCGATCCAATCACTTGGAATAGGATCAGCGATCGCCATGTTATGCAGAATCATACACGCTCTAATCAATTCGATGGTGGCTTTAAGCTGTTTGTTGTTTTGTAGCGCGCACCGCAGTCTCTGTAGCAGCGGAAATCGCCCCTTGAGCATTCCAATGCAGTGGTCCACGCGGATCCGAAGTTTTGCCAGACATTTGTTGAAGTATGTCTCTTTGACATCGAGTTGGCCACCATGTGAAGTTTTGAACGCAGGAACCAATACTTGCGAAGGCTGATAGGCAGAGTCACCAAGTAAGTACTGGTCAGCACCAAAGTATTGCTCCTTCGACAGGGATATTTTGCAATTTCGCCATACACGGTTGTCCCAGGCCAGCCAACATTTTCGTAGCGAATTCGGCATAAGTCGTCACAGATCACCAATCCGTTGATAGCGTAGGAAGCCTTCCGAGAATAATAGTCCTCGCCGTGATCTTTGGGCCGATTCAGCAACGGAAACAGTGTACCATCGATCAGACCAATACACTGGGGCAAAGATGTAGCGTTTAAGATTCTCTCAGAAATCTCTCGACGCTCATCAGCATCAGGCCACATGATCACCTTGCTTCGTAGGCTGTTTAGCGCTCGTACTGCTCGCTTAGCTAGCAGGTGCTCAGGGGTATGACCGCCGACAGATAGGAAGTCCGCTGAATGACCTTCACCGTCTGTCGAGCCTAGTGTTCTAAGCAGGCCCATCAGATGCAGCTCCACGCTCATTCTGGCCTGCTTTCCTGGCGTACTTCTGAACTCGGCGTTGTCTGCGATGAGTTCGCAGACGGCAGTGAAATAACGGCGGGACAATCGGAACTGAAGCTTGAACTCCGACTCTGGCATGTCACTGAGATAGAATTTCACTCTCGAAGGGGGTCGCGGAACACGATGGCGCGAAGTGAGGTATCGCTTCAGGACGAAGTAGACGGCGGCAAGGTCCTCCTGTTCCTCCTCTACGCTTGATCCACCAGAGTCTTCAGCTCGAGGCGTAGCGTAGCGAATCGTTGTGATAACAATGTGCCGTTTGAACAGTGTCTTGAGGTCATCCATTGAAACCTGCCCTGACGATATCCTCATGGTCTCACAAGTGGTTGCAGTAATTCCCACATCAGCAGCAATCAACGTCGCTTCTTTCCTATAGAAAACACACTATCGAAGCCTTGGTCACCTTGACATCAAGGGGCTTCAATTAGGGTCGATGAGTCACTCCTAATTGGTTACGACTCGTAACCAATTAGGAATGACGGTAACTTAGATGAAAAGTGAGGGGAGAAAAGTGAGGCGTCAGTTGGGAAATTGCGTCGCAGGCAGCAAGGGGCTACTAAAATGCTGGCAATGAGTGCGAGTGGAGCGGTGACTCGCGTGGATCAATTGAGCCCCGACGCGTCCCGTGCGCGTGTCCTTAAGGCGGATAAGCCCAAGAGGAGAAAGCTTAGTCACGCCGAGCGGAAGGTAGAGAGCTGAACAATTTAGCCGAAAGATTAGAGAAAATACTAAACATTCTCGTGGTAGGAAAAACTGGAGGAGGAGATCCGCCTGCTGGAGTCTGGAGTGGCCGTGCTCAAGACCAGGAGCTTGTCACCTCCGATGGCGATGCAGACGGACCCGGTACTGCGACCTGTGGCGGCGCAGTACTCAGCGCTGCAGTACGCAATGCACACGCAGCAACTCCACGCTGCCAAGATCCAGTCGGCGCTGGACCGGTGTCTGACGGACCAGCAGTACTACCCACTCTACAGCCACATCAGTCTGACGAAGGACTGCGCGGAACGGCGTGCTACGCTGCTGGCCATGCGGGACGACAAGATTCGTGCTGCGCTGGAGTTTGTCATGGGTGTTGATCAGCTGAATGATCCGAGGAAGAAACAGTTTTCGCACCACCAGTTTGAGAACGAACACGGGGACTTATGCTGCATTCGATTCGACACGATCCAGTTTCCTGGTGTCAAATCTCTCGAGCAGGTGTACGACGCGCTATCATTTTACAAGAACAACATGGAAATCATCATTACGGAGGAGTTGGGCCACATTACGCTTCGCGACGATTTGGATAATATCGGTGATGAAGCAGTTAGTACTAGGATTCTCTCCACAAATGAGAATGGAATCACAACAGAAGGCAATGTCGTTTCGTTTCGAGCATTACTTAGTAAAGATGAAGGATATGGGGGACAACCGTGCGCTATCATTGTTTCAGACTCGGTTGATGAGGACGAAAAATATCCATACAATCCCCAGCGCGTCCGGAAGGACATATCCGCAGCAGTTGTGTTGACAGCGAGCAAAGACTCAGCAATAGATTTGGATGACCCCCACAGCGGGGTCGTTGTCACGATGCGGCGTGCTGCGTTCTACAAGATCTACAAGCCAGAGTTCTCAATTTCTACTCCCCAATTCGAGGATCTGCGCGATACGGTTGCACAGTGGTGTGGCATTATGCTCAAGACTGTGCATGGGTCGCTCTACTCCACGCGCTAGTTAGTTCTATGGCCTAAGGCATTTCGTGTTGCGCGTTTTGAGAAGTCAACAGTCGTTCCGTTTGTTCGGGCTCACAAAAATAGCTTCACACACAATAGTCATTTCGTTCTTACTTTGTACTTCGATGCATTATACTGAAGTACTACGTACTTAATAGTATTTTTCTTCCTCCTATGCATCATTATCTCCTTCTTCCTCTACAGTGACGTGTGCACGGCGCCAGCAATGGTTTCACACAGTACTTACGCATCACCCATATGGGAGCAATCGTGTCAGGTTGCACATTAAAGGAGGAGCCAACAGCCTTGCACAAGGTATTCAACGTCTGGTAGCAACGGTGGTAATATATGCGGATTTAGAGATTTCCATACGTCTAATACTTCGAAATACTTCAAGTAGTTTTTTTATATGACATGACTTGAGAACGGTTAATTCTTTTCCGGATCGGTAGAGTCCAGTGGCACCTTTGACCAGCAATATGCATAACTACCTATAATAAAATGTATTAATAAATGTATTAATACAAGTTCACTGTATTTACTGCCAATGCTTGGCAAGCTAATTCACCAAAATGTCTGCTGGCAGTAAGTACTTCGATTCTCTTCAAGTTCAAACCTGAAAATGGTTCGCACTCAGTAAAATGGAAGTACACTTTATCCTAACTCCACTACTTTCCCAGATTACCGAGCGAAGTATTTCACATATGAGCAAAGATTTGCAAGCGTTTTTATTCATGAATCCAGGCGGCAACAAAATAAATAGCCAAACCTATTTTACTGCTGGTTATCGTCAGCACCAAGTAGCAGCAAGTGGTAGACGTACAAGTACTACAGCAATACAAGCTTACCTGCAGAATAGCTTGGCCCGAATGGATCCTGCCGTTTATTTTCGCTTTTTCTTGATCGCATAGTGGGTCACGAATTCAGGAAATTTGTCGATTTCGTCGTGTCTCGACTCGACCCCAATTTCGTTTAAGGTTGCCCAGTATTTTTCGAGGGTGCTATTGATTAGAGCCATTTCAGCTTCTTCATCAACAAGGCCGTGCTCCAGCTCGTCAATTTCTCTTTCAAGGGTTGCGATCGCGTCGGCGAATGTTCCTGGTTCACTGAGCTCTGTAGCATTCAGGTCGTCCAATGCTGCGTTCTTCTTGCGCAGTTTCTGGCTAGCGTTCTTGATCTCCAACTGCTTGTTGTGGAGTTTGTGCATTGTTTCTCGCACTAAGATACGGAGTTTGAACTCGCATTTTGGGTTTTTGCAGCGGTCAGTGTGCGCCTCGACATCGTGCCAGATTCGGCACATGCTGTCCTCGCACGGAACGGGGCTATTGCACATCGAGCCCCTGATCTTGTTACAAGTTCGTGTGCATACTTTACCTGGGGGCGGTCGGCATAGCAGAGCGTCGACAAACTGAATGGACTTACGTAGACGCTCCTTAAAAAAGTCGGTCTGTTCGGGCGTGCGGCGTTCCTGATAGCATAGCTCGCCGATCGCTTCCTTGAACGTCAACAGTCCTTGTTCATCCTCCACTGGCACTGCCGTGCTCTTTTTAGTTGTCGGCTTCCTTTTCGGTCTTTTTCGCTCTTCCTTCTCTTCGTCCGTCTCCGTTTCCGGTCCCGCCTCAACGCTCTCCTCAGCAGAGCTTGCAGTATCCGCGCGTCGCTTCGCGACCTTGGGCTCTGCCACCACGAGAGTCTGCAGTGGTTTCTTGGTCGACAGCTTCTTCTTGCTGGTTCTGCTTCTCGGCCGCTTGGTCAGCACGGAGCCCGCCACCTCGCGACTCTCCAGCCCCGCACCGTCTGCAGAGGTACCACCGCGAGCCACGTCAACTCTCTCCTGCTTGATAACGGGTTCGTCAGCAGCAGGTACAGCCACTTTCTGTGTGGGCTTCTCGTGGCCGCGAGGTCCCTTGCGACTGCGCGCCTTTGGCTGCGCCTCCTGCTCCTGCTGGTCGCCCTCCCCTTCCGCACGGAACCAGACTTCTTGGGTCGCGACGGTGCTGAGCACGCGCTTGGAGGCGCCGCTGAAGCAGGCGAGAATGATGCGGTCCATCTGCTCCACGAAGTCCGGCGACGTCGCCATGTTCTGCGAGATGTAGCCCACCAGCTTCTTGCAGCTGCCGTAGGCGCGATCCATGCTCACGTCCGACTGCTGCAGCGGCGCCCGCTCCTGCTGCAGCAGCTCGCGCGCCCATTCTCCACATACGGCGTCGAGCGCTTGGGTCACGCGCCTGCGCAGCTTCTTCTTGAGCAGGTCCACGTCGCTGCTGGGGGCCGCGCCTGAGTTCGCTGCTGCTGCGCTCACCGTCACCATCCCTTCCCCTGCTACACGACTGTTGCACAACAATGTGAACCGTTATGATTAGAGACCTCGCATAAGTATCGGATCAGCTACTTTTACGCGACGTATTGAACTCAAATGACCTGAATTTGTAATCCGATTTCCAAACAGTAAAACGTTAGTGGTAGGTCAAAACGATTGGGGTCATTCGGACAACCATCATTATTATCTCACGTGGATTAAATAGTCGTTGCGGGACCGTGCGTCTTATTATATTGTGCCTTTCTGCCAAAATGCCCTCCGATTTAGGGTCCTACGTAGGAGAAGTGCTCTTGCGAAAGACCTAATTGACCAGGCTATAGCCAATAACGCTTAGATGCTTTGGCTTTGTACCAGCTCGGAGGCCTTACGAAAGACTGTTTGGCCGGAAAATCTTGGCCATTCGGTCCGGTCCGTAAATCCTTAAAAGGTACTCTCTAGCCTACAGTATGTCTGAGGCCTTCCGAAGGACCTCCGCGGCATTACTTATGGATCCCAATCAGACTAATTCTCTTGTGGGAGTCCTGCAAATCGGGCCTTTAAACCTACCCGCTAAGCTAAGGACCTACCAAAATACGAGAAAGGCACAATAACAGCCTCGCCTCAGCGGATTGGTACGCCCATGGCGGCATTGCAGGCTCCGAAAAGTGAAACCGGCTTCATAACTCGGAGTAGACAGGGTTGCCAACTTAACCCAGCCCTACTAGTTTTTAGATCCGCTTATCTATTATACATGTATATCTATTATTATTATTATCTATTATTATTTAACTTGGTACTTCGAAGTATTATAAATCGGATCTTCCATTTAGCCAAAACGGATAAACATGGGAGCCCCGTACAATTCCAAGGCATTCCGCGGCTTATGCGCGACTCAACGAACGGCACGAGCGCGGGCTTGTACGACGATCGCAGTAGCACAAGCTCTGGCGGAAGTCTCATCGAGACCTCAATGTTGTGCCTTATCAACATACAACGTGACAAGTGCCGCGAAAAGGGGCTGCCCCCTGCAACACTGCTACTCGTCTTGCTTCGGAGTGTCGAGCGCCGTCACAAGGGCCCTAGCAGCAGTATCGCAGCTGCACTAGAGGAGTAGTTTCCAACTGTAGTAAGAAAAGAAGAAGAAAAAAAAGAAGACACATTCTCAGCTGCAGCACCTCTTCAAGATCGTCATCAAGTTGAACTTCCCGTGGTGTGGGCCACACAGCCTCGTGCGACTTTCTCCTTCTTCTGCTCAAGGTGCTGACGTCATGCGGAGGGCCACGATGGGGCCCGGGGCGAAAGGTGCGCGCGCGCAGGCCCCTGCCCCCCCCCTCCCCCGCGCTCGCTGCTAACCTGTGCGCCTCTCTGTGCTGTCCAGACGGTCCCTTGTTCCCGAGCGCGCGCGCCGCGGCCGGCGGCAGCAGTCGCGGCCGCAACGGCGGCCTCTTCTCGTCGTCGTCGTCGTCGTCCTCGGGCGAGTCGGACACGTCCGACGGCGAGCACGACGGCGGCCAGCGCGCGGGCGCCGTGCCGCCGCCGCTGGGCGCCGCGGGCCGCAGCCGCTCGTCCAACGCGCAGGCCGGGGCCGACCTGCGGCGCCGCACCATGTTCGGCCTGTCGGCGTCCGCCGCCGAGCGCCGCGGACTGTTCGAGGCCGATGACGACGGCGGCGACTCGCTCGAGACGTTCCACGAGCGCGTGAAGCTGCGGCAGAGCAAGAAGCAGTCCGAGATGCAGACGCTGCGCGCGCGGCTGGAGGCGGCCGAGCGCCGCGCCGAGGAGCTGGACACGCGGCTGGCCGACGCCCTCCGGGAGAAGACCGAGGCCGACATCCGCACCGCCGAGTGCCAGCGCATCATCGAGAAGCGCAGCAAGCAGCTGATGAAGGCCAGCGACAAGATGGCGCGGCTCTCGGAGCAGCACGAGCTGCAGGCGGCCGAGCTGCAGACCAGGCTGGCGGCGCTCACGGCGCAGTGCGACCAGCTGCGGGCGGACGCTGCGGCAGCGGAGGAGCTTGGGCGCCGAGAGCGGGAGCTGAGGGAGCTCGAGGCGCGCCGGGAGATGGAGGCGCACAGGAACAAGCAGGAGAAACTGCTTCAAGCTGCCGACGCGCACATCCGGGAGCAGCAGGCTGACAACGCTGCGCTGGCGAAGAAGCTGCGTGAAGTGGAGCACCAGCTCGCGGCTACAGCGCGCCAAAAGCCTGCCGCGGCGCAGGTGGTCGCCAGCGACGAATACCAGACACTGCTGAAGCGCTGTGACGATGTCGAAGCGATCAGTCGCGGACTCAACTTTCAGCTTGAAAAAGAACAGCAGGAGAAAAAGTATCTCCGCAAGCAGCTGACAGCTCTTCAAGCATCAGTGGGTGCCGCTACAGCGGCAGTCACAGCAGCGTCGGTGGGAATTTTCCCGGATTCGTTGCCTTTAGAGGTGAGAGAGGACGCTCTTAACGCCAGGGATAGTGTCGCGACAGTGACTGCCGACACAGATCTGGCAAGCTTTGACTTTACTGCTGGTAAAGGGTCCGCTCCGTCCAGTCCTCATGCAGCGGCATCCATGCCTCAAGCGCCAACCCTGACTGGAGTGGCATCTCCTACAAGTGGAGCACCGAGCCCGAGTCGAAGCCGCAGTCGCTCGCGAGGCTTTTCTGCTTCGAGCTTCACCGATGATGGCCCTAAGCCGTCATTGCGGGAGGGAAAACGCCGAGCTGCGTCAGCACAAGCAATCAAAAGCTCTCTAGAGCCCACCGAGAAGTCGATAGACGACAAAACTGCAGCTGGGAATGGGAAAACTATTGGTACATCAGTGACTTTCTTCGAGAAGCTTTCATCTAAATTCAAGCGCGGATCTTCTCCTCGGAATGGCTTGAACCTTTCAAAATCTGAAGATGATGCTACGGACGGCACCGCAGCACCTGAAACTGGATTTGCATCTCCACTACCTCCACGCCAAGGGTTTGCTCATAGTAAGGTGTTGAAAGAACGCCCTCGTATGTACGTGGCTAAGTCCCCATCTCATCACGAAGACGAGTCCAGCGATAGCATTTTTGGTAGTGATTCTTCTTCGAGCGACTCATCGGATGACGATGAGATGCCACCACCCCCGCCACCTCCACCGATGGCTGTAAACGATGCCTCTGCGCCGTTTGCAACTGTCCCTCCTGTTCACGTGAATATTCCATCGCAAGTGATTCTCTCAGATGCTGGAGCTGACGCAGATTCAAGCAGCTTAAGTCAATCAGACGACGATAACGATGGTGAAAGGCATAATTGGCTCGAATCTCCCGACAAACTGACACAATTACCAACTCGATTCGTTGAACCGCTAAAGATGCGGACACAAGCGCCGAATGCCAAGACAGGTCAAACTTTTAGCGTGTCTTCTTCGTCTTCGTCATCCTCAGACGATGGCGATTCTGACGAGCCCGATCTCGAAAAGAGCCAACTACCAAATCCGGATGTTAAGAAGAGCGAAAATGCTTCAGAATCATCATCGTCATTGTCATCTGACTCCAATTCCTCGGGTGATGATAATGAGGTGGTTGGTAAAATTAAAACGGAGGTTCACGCAAAAGTTCGGAAAGCTAGTCTGGACAACTATATCAAACACTCGTCGCGGTCTCCTATATCGTCCAAGAGTCGAGAAAAGAGTCGAAGTATGAGCGGAGGTGACAATTTACACAGCACGAGTAAAAGTCGCATGAATGAGTACATGGAGGCTCGAGCACGAAAGCGAAACGAGAAGTTGAAGCGCAAACAAGAAAAGGAGCATGAAGAGACCAAAAAGAAGGAGGAGTACGAGAAAGAGTGGGAGAAAATGGCGCAGGAGGAGCGCGAGCGCAAGCGCAAGCAACAACAGGCGCGACGCAATGGGAGAAGACGGCCTGCAAGCATGAAGACGGTCCGTGTTTCACAAATGCGACAGCAAATGAATAGCAAACAGCAGCAAAAAGAACAAAAAGAGCCACAGGTTTCTCCACCAGCTCATCCTACTGATCCGCCACGGCCTCATGGAGAAGACAACATTGGTGATAACAGTCAACCTAGTCGACAACCCCGTCGTAAGAGTGAAAGCAAAACGTCAGAAAGCGAGGCAGAGGACGAACGTCCACCCGTATTCCGAACGCCTTCCACTGAAGATCCACCGTTGCCTCCTGAGCCTACTGTAGCTGACACTGAGCTGTATCTCCGCCAGCAAGCACGCCTGCGTGAGCGACACGAACTGCAAATGAAGAAAAAAATGGAGGCTGATGAAGCAGATGCAGTACGAGGAGATATCCATCGGCGAGTGGAGATGTGGGCATTTGGCAAAGAACTTTTGCACATGATTCTTACCTTGGACCAGATATCTTCAAACGAGGCGCTCAAGAAGTGCCAACTGATGGTCGTGCAGTCCCCAGACGATGATACCGTGCGCAAGGCTTATCGGTACGCCCAAAATTGTATGCTTGTCTTGCTCATGCATGCCCCTGTACTTATTTGTCTTATTGTTGATTTTTCCAGGAATATCATCCGGGTCGTTCATCCTGACAAACTTCGTGGTGCCACAATTCCTGAACAACTTGAGGCGAAGGAGCTGTTTACTGTGCTAAATCAAGCCTTTGAAAAGTTCAAAAACTAAACCTTAGGCTAAGTAAGTTCTGCGCTTGTAAAAATGCGAACACCACACTACAAAAATGAAGTGTTGCGCAAGACACAAGAATTGAATCGATCTATGCAATGGAGCTCTGGTGTTCCGCATTCGCCTTCATGACATTAATAAGGCGGTCAAGCTCGCGCACCAAGTAGCTTTGTGCGTCGTAAGCTCCACTATCGAGTAGCAACCTTCGCTCGCGGATCAGCCTGTTAAGCTCTGTACTTGTAGAACCTTCGTGAGAATGTGTTGAAGCCGCGACATCATCAGGGTCCTCGTCTGTAACCCCTAGCACAGATATGTCCTCATCGTGTTCGTTTATTCGCGATTGCATGCTTGTTTTTAATTCATGGGGTGGCAAGGCAAGCATGACGGTGGCAGTATGGTTAGTCCCAACATAGGAATAAGCCTCTGTGTCACTTTCGTTTATAGACACATGATCGGAGAATGCCCTGGAAGCTTGGTGGCTTGATGAACTAGTGTGACGACTTTGTGTGTGCCACTGCTGACTGGGACGGCGCTGCCGTGGTGGTGGCGAGTGACGTTTATGTGAGCGTCGGCTTCTGCTGAAATTGAATCCCTTAAGCTCATCTAGCTGCTGCTTGATAGCACGCAACTCGTCTCGATCGCCGTCCAATACGTACTTCTCCTCACGAGCAATATACTTCATACGGAGCTTCTCCAATTCATCAATAGCTTGTGCTTCGTGCTTCTTTTTTTCTTGAGCGAGCAAGCTAGCCATGTGTTCCAATTGAGCCTTCATCTTTTGTACACTCGCTTCTGCTAATTCACACTCCCGCTCTTTGACCATTTTTTGTTTTTCTAACTCAGCCACGCTACCTTTCAGTGCCGCAATTTCTTCTCTCAGTCGAGATTCAGGAAGTTTTCGCTGCTGTTGACGGTATTCAGCGAAGTCTGCCTCAACTTGTTTAGTTCGCTTTTCAGCTTCGCTCAACTGCGTTTCTAGCAGTGATATCCGTCGCTCATAAGCTTCCGTTTGCTTCTTTGCCAAGGTCAAGGTATGGTTTTGCTCACTTTTAAATCGCCGCTGCAGAGATTCGATTTCGTCGCGTTTAGCCTCTTGCTCACGTTGTAAAGATGCTTCAGCAACAGTTAAGCGTCGTTCTCGTATTTCCAGATCAGCTAGCGATTTTCGAAGTATTTGCTCAAGACGCTGATATTCATCTTGCGCTGATTTCAGCAAATTGCTTCGCTCTTCTTCACGGCGCGCCCATTCTTCCTCCAGCTCATCCATTCGAGCCTTTTCCATTTCTGCAAATCGTCGTTTCCACTGCAGTTGCTGAAGGTGCTGCTCCTGTTTCCATGTATTTCTTTCGCGCTCCAAGATGTCTCTGAATACGGTAGCTTCCTTTTGTCGCTCGTGGTCACTGTTAGTGCCCTTCTCTTCGTTTTTGAGCTGTAAATGATCTGGTGAAACCTCAACTAAGAGTGGCTGCCTCGTAGGGGATGTATAACGCTTTGCTTCTCCCGTTTTACGCACGGCAGGCTCAGGAAGAGCCTCGACCACACCTGGAAAATCCACTGTTCCGTCTTCTTTCTCTTGTGAAGAGATTGCAGGCAAAACGAACCTGCAAAGTAAACAAATCTAGCCATTAGCTTTTCGTTACCGTAAATATGAAATACATACTTTGCGTACTTCTTTGCTTCGTCGGTATCGGTCAAAGGCCCGATATCCTCTAAATATGCGAATACACAGATGGAACCAACGCGACACGATGATTGCCGGCTGGAGCCACCTTCACCGTCAGTACCCAAAATCGGGATATTTATCGAGCAGCTTCGATAGGAATGCGAATATGCTTCTGTACCAGCCTCAACTCCAGGTAACACCGAATCGGTATGGACCTCCAGCCAATGAGCCTCTGCCTCTGCTTGGGTCATGAATATTTCTTCACATTTATCTTTGGAGCAACAAAACTGTTCCTCCGAGAAAAATAAGTAGCTTAAGCTGAAAACAGCCCTCCCAACCCTACGACCAAAGCAAATTTAATCAAAGGGTATTCCGCACTTTTGCATGTAAATATGGCCCACCTTTCTTCGTCGCTTGTGATCATATCGATATTGACGGACTCCTGCATTTCTTTTTTAAACTGGGTGGAATCCTTCCGCACGTCGATCATGCAGTAGAAACCCAGTGTTTCCGCATTGCCTTTGTTTCCTACAGTAAACCAGTCACTACTGACTGAATAATTGTTAATACTTTGAAGTAATACAGGATAGGCAGACGCAAGCAACAACAGAGGTACTTACTCAATGCTGATCTAAGAAAGGGGTTGTGGTAGCGAAGAGAGTATCCACCAGGCGGTTCAACGTTCCGGACGGATTTCACATTCAGACATATCTGATAGTGATGCATTACACTACCGGCATCTTCCAATAACTCACGGCCCACCTTTTGCTGAGCAGCTAATCCGCGAGTACAAATCACCCTGCATTGCCCGATGGTTTGGGTAGATTCATGACGCATTTGAAGCATAATTGAGCTTGGGAACCCTGCATCATCCTGAGTAACACTTCTAGCTTCCGGAGCTGAAGCTGCGATCAACTGATTAGAGTCTGATGAAAAACAGCGAATACGAATAGGATAGTCCATGGCATTCAGGCTTGAAATATTCTTCACAAGCACCCCCACTGCTGGACTTATTCCAAAGGCATGGTGCTTCGTAAATGTACAAAACACCAGGGCACTAGAGTAACGTTCGTTCCCAACAGACACTTCGACCGATATAGTTTCCGCTCCCGTAAACGGTGCCAAAGCCGAAATTTTCAAGCGAAGATGATCCAGCTGAAGCAGAATAGGCTCACTCACAGGCATGTCACTTGGTATTGCGGAAATACTAACGAGTGTATCTTGCTCGGTGGAATCTCCGTTCATTGCTTCAGCATCGGTAGCTTGTTTCATGTCGGTTTGTTGTGCAATCTTAGCTTTTGGTTTTGCGGTCTCCAAAAATTCCACTGCTGCAGAAGCAGTGACTACAGCTTCATCAAAATCTAAAAACGAAAAATTTCCTTCAACCACCGCTGTGTCACCCGATTTTAATTCTTTATCATTTCTGAACAGTTCCTGAGTGAGCAGCGGCAGTAGAGGAATCTCCACTCCTGCTAGCACACAGTTTTCCGTGCACAGAAACACAGTAAGAGTCCCCAAGCTCTCGACACACAGGGCGAGCTCCTCCAAGTTACTCTTGACACGAAAACTATCACGGATAGGAGAAAACTCAGCAATGCTGAGATTAAAAAACACATCGGTCTGAACGATGACATCAAAAAGTGAGTAGCTGAGCCAAAACCCCTTTTTCTTCAGATCTTCTCTATCTTCCCTGATTGCACCTTCAACAACTTTTGAAAGATTGAACGCTGCCTGGACGAAGACAGACAGTAAAAATATATCTTGGTCATCGTTGTCTCCAATCTGTAAATATTCTCCGCTTTCATCTGAAACAACAGCCGATGTTGTCGACACAGCTTCCATTCTGTTGGCTGTTGACTCATCATCTGAATGTCCGTTTGTGGACAATCGCCTTCGTTTTGGTGATGATTTTATTGATGAAACTGCTCCAGGTGAGAAGGTACTGGTGATCAAAATCTCGCCACCAAATGGCGAGTTTTGCAGCTTCAACCACCGTTCCGGCAGATCTGGTGTCCTTCGGATAGGTGCACAACAAATTAAAATTACGTTAGTGCACTGTAGTCGGGAACACCAACACCTTCACATAAGTTGATCCAGCCTATGATGGAAAGCTCACCTCAGATCTAGGAAGAACCATCCGAAGCTTGTGATTGCAGTATCCTTCTCTTGTCGGGCAAGATACTCCATGTGTGCTTGTGAGTGACTTTCTGTCACGGCAGCGCCGATCCCGTACACAAACGCTTTAATTCTTGGACTGTACGCCTTCAAGCGACGAAACTTCTCCATAGAGAAGACCCACAGCAGCTTTCCGTCATCTTTCACCCACTTCGCCTCTTCAATCAGGCCGCTTCGTCGGTACAGATCTGTCGCTAGCCGCTCCTTTTTAGTACTCCTTTTCCCTTTGGTCGAGCGAAGCGGCGAGTCCCCAGTTGGATGCGGCTCCTGCTTCCACCTTGACCCCCTCGACTGCGCTGCCTGCTTATCGATTGTCGCGAACACCCTCAGCTCGCGAACAGCAGCAGACTTCGAGAAGGGAATTCGCAGCATCCGGACCTGCTGCGCTGATACCGTGTAAACCCACGGTGTGTTGTCCATGAGATGGCGACCGCTGATCCTGTCGGACTCGCGCGGGGTGCGAGATCGCCTGGCCTTCGCGGCCCTGGGCAACGGGGTCACAGCCCCGGCATCACTTTCGTCCTCCGCGAGCTCGTCGGTATCAAACTGCAGCGTCTGCTGCTGAGCTATTGGCGAGGGA
Organism: Phytophthora fragariaefolia; assembly: GCA_030267785.1. Lineage (NCBI taxonomy): Eukaryota > Oomycota > Peronosporomycetes > Peronosporales > Peronosporaceae > Phytophthora > Phytophthora fragariaefolia. The sequence continues at coordinate 10,852 of BSXT01000625.1, read as the reverse complement.
CTCGGGACAGGTCCTTGTGAACGTGTGGGGGACTCCGCCTCGTAGTCATCGCTAGCGTACGCATCTTCCGGGTCCGCGGTTGACATGGTCAATTGCGAAGGGGTGCGTCGGTTCAGGAAGGAGTCGCCCTGGCATTTAGCTTGGCCCAGCAATGACAACACGCTTGCTATTGCTCGGTCCACTTTAGCTCCGAGGCCGCGTATATCTTCGCCTTTGCTGCCAACATCACGTTGTCACCAAAGACCATCGCTCCTTTTATTCTGCGTTTGGTTGCGCCAAGGAATCGCATCATTCCCATGACTCAAGGCGAGGTCTGCATTGGTGCTGGAATTATGACTTCAACTATTTATTACGAATCTCATAACCTTTAGTTACCACTCGATTTCGTCTTAGTCATGGCAGTAGTCATTATCGACGAAGAAGATGATGCACTGCTCAGCAAGAATCTGACAGCGACCAATGATCTCGTCCTCTCGGAGGTAGATGCCATGATACTAGATGATAGGCGCGGTGGAGGGGATAGCAGGAGGGAACAGGAGGGATCTCCTTGCAGTTCGAAATCATCATGTTGATTTAAAAAAAAATAATCGACAGGCACCCCCTAATTAACATGCCCTCCTGTACAGATGCGTCTGCAGCCGCATGACAGGTCATTTGCAATACATGTACATGCATGACGATGTTCATGCTAATTATGCAGCAAGACCTCCATCAGCAGAGACGATAACGGTCCGCAGCCCAATCACGCTGCTTATCAAGCAAGAACGCACGTCGAAAGCATCCGCGCAGGAATCCTGAAACGAGAGGCCTGAGCTAGACCTCAACTTTCGATTGACGTCTTAGTACACAACCAAACCGACCAGACCAAGCTCTCGTGACCATGGCGTTCCCCAAGACCTACCGCGCTTACCACCAGTACGAGAACTACGGTCTGCTCGAGAACGAGCTCAAGATCCACGACAATGTACCGCAGAAGACGCTGGGAGCTCAGCAAGTTCGCATCAAGGTGCGCAGTGCCACCGTAAACCCCATCGACTATGTGCTGCAGGAGGGCCTGGGCCAAGCGTTTACTGGCAAGACTCCGTCGGAGATGGAACCGTTCGACATCGGATTCGACGTGTCCGGTGAGTATATCCGGAACTTGGGGGAGGGCGCGCTAAATCGGAAGTGCTGCCCCCGCAGTTCAGGCGGATGGAAGCTTCTAGAAGCTTCCACAGCCGCCCTACATCTGCTCTCTATATTTTATCTTGATTCTACTATACCTAGCCTAAAGGTGAGTCACACCTATCTCTACATGCTATTGGCTGCTAATCCACCAATCATGATACACTCACCCACCTTCTAAGGAGCCGCTTTCATTCCTGAACTTCGTCCATCGAGCGCGCCCCCGGAGCTCCGCTTAACTGACCCGCATGAGCTTGACCCCTGCTCGCCTACGCTCCGGCCTAGTAGACGGGGACTCGAGTAGGTGCACCTTGATCATGGCGGAGGCTCTTGAGGCTGCAGATACTGCTGCTGCTGCTTTGACCGTGGATGCTCGTGTCGCGAACCGTTCCCTTGGGGGGACCGTTCCTGCGCTGTATGGGAGTAGAGGCCAGAGACTGGTAGGCAAACCAAGATACACACTCCAGCAAGCTGCCTAAAATAAAGCAACTTGTTGCGTAAAGGGTAAATTCACGACTAACAAACCTTTCTTCTTGTCTTCCTAACTCCCTGGTCTCCCGCGCCACGCTCCAGCGCTCCCTGTACCCACCCGTGTCGCACGCCACGCTTGTGGACCTCTCGGCGCATCCGCACTCACCCCGTCCGGCGCACCGCGATCGCCCACTTGTCCTTCCTTGCTTTCTTGTTTCCTGCCATCCGTCCTTGGTCCACGAGCGCCGCCAGATCTGGCTTGCCCGCGCGATCGGGAAATGACAACGCTTGGTCGCCAATAGCAACCCACCAACCGCAGCGGAAGCCGTCCCATACTGGGAAACAGTCAAATCAGATGACCGGTCCCACGCCTCGTCGCCCCATACGGGGTTCAGCTTCAAACAGCTGTTCCCCAGGTGATCCCGAGCGAGGACGGATACCACTGGAACGGTACGGCCCGTTCTCACTTGGGACATCCTCCCCGACGACACCTCGGCGTCCTCGCCGAGCCTCCGCCTTCGCACTCTCGACCTTAGCAAACTCCGCAGCACGGACGCTTTCCCATCGCGCACGGTGCAGGGCCCTCGACCCCCTCAAGGCACGACGGTCGGCAGTCGCAGATCGCACGGCGTCCGCAGCACCAGCAGGCGCTCGTCCAGCCCCACCGACCATATGCCAGAAAGCGTCCGCGAGCCGTTCGGCTTGCTCTTGTTCTTCCATCGCTAGCTGCCACTCTCTGTAGCGTTCGCTGACCCGGTCCAGCGGCGAGGGCTCCTCGGTTTCAAATAGGTGCCACAGGCGGCTGGCACAGCCGACCAACACCACCCCAACGCTGAAGTCCACCACTGTTCTGTTCAACGCGACGCCCTCCGCAATCACTAGCCCTTCGTCGCCACTGAAGACGAAGTTCATCACACTTAGGACGCCTAGAACGCCTAGCCATCCTTGGCAAATGCCCTCCACAGTTTCGTACACGAACAGCACGCAGACGCACAGAGCGTACAAGCTCACCGTGATCACCGTCCAAACCGTCCCGGCGAGGATCCCAGCCCGGTCCGCCGTTCTAGCCGACTCGACGTGTAGGCCTTCCCAGTAGTGGGCCGACGCCCAGCACGCCGCCTCCAAGGTGTCCGGTAGGAAGACACACCACCACGCATCTTGAGCGTCTAACCACTTGTAGAGGAGCCGCCCAAGTCCGTCGAGGTGCTCCTTCCGGGCGACCAGCACCACCACGGGCGTTCCAATCAGCGCCTCGGCCGACTTGTGCCATCGAGAGTACCATGGTCGCTCCAGCATCTCCGGCTTACGCACGTACTTGCGATAACGGTGTAGGCAGGCCTTGGTGATCTCCGTCCACATGTAGACGAATGATCCCGTAGTCAGCAACAGTCTCCCCACTAACCCCCGGAGTGGAGCGGTGACCGTCCACACAGCGGCGAACACCGTGAGCACCAACCACCATTGCCAGTGAGCAAGGGCGAACGCCCATCCGGTAGCCACTAGCGAGACCGAACCTTCCAGACCCCACAGTAGAGTACCCGCCACAGCCTCCATGACGGGCACCGTTCCAAACCAAAAATGAGCCGGCTCCACCAAAAGTCAACGGCGTCCTAGTCCTTCGCCTTCAGGGGCGCTCGGCACGTCAACCGTCCAGGTCAGGGTAGACCGTAGACATCACTAGTCGCCTCCACCCACGGTCTCTTGCGTCCAGGTACATCAATTTCTTGACTAGAGAGAAAGAGATATGACTATCCTCACCCAGCAGGGGTTGAGGAACAGTATACCGTTCTGAGGGAATCGATCCATGCGACAGAAGGGGGCAGACCGGCCACACTTCAAGGTCATCCTCCATCAATCACAACTTCTCAACCACCGCCGCCATTTCCTTCTCATTTGCCAATTCACCGCTCCGGGCGCACTTCGCCGCAGCAGCGCACGCCCGCCGCCATGACCAAGCCCCGCACACGGTCGACGACCGCTTCGACAGCGACCACGATAGCCAAGGAGCTGCGCGCGCGACTGGACGCTGACGAAGACGATGAACACGCCGTTCTCAGGGCCCAAGTGGAGTTTTGGAACAGGCTTTGCTCCATCCTGGCCGCCAACGACGCAGCAGTGGGGCTGGAGGCCCTCGACACGCTGGCCCTGGCCGTGCTCGCCGAAGACGGCGAGCTGTCACCCCTCCTGGACCGCGCCGTCGTCATTCTCCCACACCCGGATGCTGCGCTTCGAGGGGAAGTCCCCGCGCGCCCCCTCTTCACGTTCATCGCCTCGCCGTACCATGGGAAACGTTCCAGTGCCCGCGGCAGCTCCAAGGTTGCGAGTCCCGCAAAGCAGAAGCAGCGGCAATTGCGCCGGGCGCCCACCATCCTGCAGAACCTGCCGGTCCACGTCTCCGCGAAGCTTCGTGCAGACCTCGAGCAGCTGGAGCAAGCGGCCGCCGAACAGGGAATGGTCGTTGTTCGCTTACATACCGTTGGAGTGGTCAGCGTGCCTGGTACGACCCAGAAGCACACCGTGACCTCTATCTGGCGCACTACCGTCTCGTGATGCAGTTCCGTTCCGTATTCTTGGATTGCGCGCTGTACGCGCCTACGACCAAGGCCAACGAGCGTCGCAAGAAGAAGCTGAACGCCATCGTGGCACGGTTTCAGTTTCTGAGCCGCAACGTCGAGCTTTTCGGGTACTATGGCTTTCTTCGTTTGATCGAGAAAGGGGCCCACGACAACCTGATATGACTGGGCGGCAAAGCCGCCAAACACTCGGCCAGCGCCAAAGCCGCCAAGGCCGATCATGATGAAGACGACGTCCCAGCACAGGAGGACCTAGCAACCGTTCTTCGCACCAATCCAAGTCGTTATCGCGTGATCATCGGCCGCATCCAGGACTCCAACCGAGTCGACGATGACGGTTATGCCTCCATCCCGGAACTCCTCGAGCAGACGCACGCACTCGACCCTACGCGCCCGGAACACTTGCGTTTGTCGAATCGTGCCTTGGCCCGGGTCGTGCTCGACGTGCAGGGCAGCGATCCTCCTTACCCCAACTGGGTGGGCAATACTAATCGCGGCGACTGGAAGAGGTTGCTGGCCAGCGAAGACCTGCAGGCGACCATCGACGAGGTCGAGCAGCTGTTGGCGAACGACGAACCTATCGCCGTCTTCAACCAGAAACCGTTCCGGGACACCGAGAAGGGTGAAGATGACTCCGACTACGAGATTGACGGTCTCCCGACCATCCGACCCCCCACGCGTCGCAAGCCCTCGGCCAGCCCGGCGCCGAAAGCTGCCCAGAAGAAGAAGAGAGAACGCTCGGGCTTAACCGACTCCGACGCAAGCGAGGGCGATTCCAGCGACGAGGAAGCAGACGACAACCCCCCCCCCCCCCGACAAGGCCCCCGAGGACAAGCCTCACGAGAGCTCGGATGACGAAGACGATGAAGCCGACTCCCGCACCAACGACAAGGCGGACAAGGACGCCGCGGCCACTCCTGCTTCCAGCTCGGGCACCAAGACGCCTAGCCCCGGCGACGACAAGTCCAGCGACAAGGGCCACGACAAGGGTTGCGACAAGTATCTTCGCAAGACTTTGTGAAGGGTTGCCAGTCAACCCCGGAACGCATCATCTTCTTCTTGGCGTTTCTAGTTTCTTCAAGCGTTCCGTTTCAAAGTAGTCGTTTAACAAAATAATTCCAATTTAACACGCACACTTGCTGCATTCACCAAACCGTTCCTGAAATCTCCATCTTGACTGTTTTCCATCTTATCTAAATTGTTTCAATCTTTTCAGGAAGCACTTCCGCGAATATTACACCAGCAGCAAGTCATCATCTTCCACGCCGTCATTGGCGTCTGCCAGCCGGGCACTCCTTCTCAAAACAGGAGCCCTCTCTTCATCCGTTCCGATCGTTCGAAAGCGTTCACTAATTCCGAGTAGGCAGGCATCAACGCCGATCTCGACAACCAGAAAGTTTCATAGTTCGCCATCAGCACCAAGTACTCCGCCGCACGGTTCACTACTCGCTTGGCGACCACATCCAGCAGGGGAGCGTCCGTACCAGCGATAGCCACGTCATCTCTTCCTGCTGCCAACCGTTCCGTGAAGCTCGAAGCAGGTAGGTCCGTCTCATCCAGGGGACCGTCTTCGACTCTTCTCCGTCCTCAACTACTCCATTAGGTACCTCATCCTTGTATGGCCGGGTCCATCGCTCGCGAAACTTCTTCAACCTGTTTACGTTGATTGTCACTACTTTGTCCGGATGCGACGGGATCTCAATGCGGTAGGCGTTCTCCCCGACTTTACTCACGACACGGTACGGACCGTGCCAGGAGAACACCAGCTTCTTCGTCCTCTTCTCCCCGCGCTTGGCCCTGAAGAACTGATACACCCAGACCGGGTCTCCTACTTCGAACTGCATTTCCACTTGGTTTCGTAGTCTCTGTTCATGTCGATCCTGTGCTTTTACAAGTTGTCGTTCTACGCGATGTCGTGAGTCCTTCAAAGAACGGTACAGTTCCCTTCGATACTGGGCTACTTCATTGCTCTTCCACTTCTTACCTAGGTTCAGGAATGCCACGTCCAACGGAAGCACCGGATCACGACCGTACAGCGTGAAGAAAGGAGTGTCTCCTAGAGCTTCATGGTAGGCCGTCCGATAAGCGAACAGAACGCGCAGTAAATACACATCCCAGTCAGTTTGTGCTTCGTCAACGTGCATCCGCAGCTTTTCGATGAGCGTTCCGTTGAAGCGTTCCACCAACCCCTGAGTCTGCGGATAGTAGGCGGCACCAAACAACTTCTTGATTCCGAGCGTTTGATAGAAAGACTTAGCTACGTCCGACGTGAAATTCCGACCGTTGACACTGAGCAACCGTGACGGCACTCGTGACGAGACACGACACCGTTTACCATAGCGTCCACGAAGGTGAGGGAGTCCAAGGCTCCGACAGCGAACGCCTCAGCCCACCTCGTAAAGTAGTCCACAAAGACGAGGATGTACTTGTTTCCCAGCTCGGTCTCAGGTAACGGTCCCACGGCGTCCACCACCAAAAGCGAGAACGGCCCCGTCAGATCAGCGACCGGCATCCTCTGCATTCGGCCTGACGTCCACGGTCTAGGTCCTTTTCCTCCACCACATTTCATGCACTCACGCAGGAACTCGGCAACGTCCTTGCGCCATCCTGGCCAGTAAGCGTGACGTCTGACCTTCTCTAGCGTCTTCGTCAGCCCTAGGTGCGACGAGAGCTGGTCTCGGTGGCAGAAGTGCAACACCGTGTTCACGAACGGAAGCGACACCACCAGAACAGTCATCGTGCGGGCTGGTCCAACATTGGCCGGCAAGTGGACGGTTCGCATCAGCAGGCCGTTCACGACACAATGCTTTGGCGCCAGCTGCACGATACGCCGTCTTAGGAACAGATCCAGGGGTACGGCCCCGTCCTGCAGCAGCGCCACGAGCGCCCTGATCCACGTCACCACCTGCTGTTCAGCCAGGAAAAGTTCAGAGTCCAGCCCAAACACGTCAACGGACGACGGCGGCACGGGCGTAGTCGAAGCCTCGCCCGTTTCCTCCTCCGTAGGCTCAGTGGCATACTCCAACTCCAGCTCGTCGTCATCCTCGAGCTCAGGCTCGCTGTCACTGTCACTCCTTCCTCCAGATTCGGGCCCGACAACCTCTGGTTCAGGCCCGGTCTCCGACGGCTCCCCGACTGAAGACGGATCGCCGTTCTCTCCCGGGTGTTCCGGGGTTCAGGAGATCAGCCATTGTCAAAGCGTTCACACTCTCCATAGGTAATCGTGACAAGCCGTCAACGTGTCCCATAGTAGTACCTGGTTTGTGATGGACTTTGAACTGTAGATTGGACAACGCCATAGCCCACCGAGCCAGCTTAGCGTTCCCAGTACGGTTGCCCGCGCTAAAGACCCATGTCAACGCCTGGTGGTCCGTAAACACGTCAAACTCGCGTTTGTTGAGGTAACAGCGGAACTTGCGCGTCACCCAGACCACGCCCCAGCACTCTATCTCGGAGATACCGTCTTGCTTCGTGATCCAGTTCTTCTGTGACCCCGTTAACAACTTGCTCGCGTACGCGACGACACGGTCGCGGCCCTCAGATTCCTGCATGAGGCACGCTCCCACGGCGTAGCGTGAGGAGTCCACGTAGAGTTTGAACCGTTTCTTCATATCAGGGTAGACCAAGATGGGTGGTTTCATCAGAGCACGCTTCAGCTGCTGAAAAGCGCTCCCACAGTCCTCGTTCCAAAAGAACGGAGCCTCCTTCACCTTCAACCGTTCTAGCGGGGCCGAAATCAACGCGTAGCCCGGAATGTAGCGACGAAAGTAGCTAGTAAGGCCGAGGAACGACCGTATTCCATGCACGTCGCACGGCCTCTGCACGTTCATCACCGCCTTGACCTTCTCCGGGTTCGGCAAGATGCCCGTCGGAGTCACGATGTGGCCGAGGAACGCTACCAGGCTCCGCCCCCAATGACACTTCTTCATCTTTAGCTTAAATCCCGCTTGTCGGAAACGCGTCAGAACTTGCCGAACACGGATCAGGTGTCCGAGAAGTCAGCTTCCGCGCCCTTGTCAGGCGGAATGTCTGGCTTCGAGGCCTTCACCTTCTCCTCTGTATGCTCTTTTCGTTCTTCGGCGACCGACCAGACGGCTTCAGGCTCGCCCTCAGTGTTCCCAGCCGGCTGCTTTCCGTTCTCAGGGCTCCTCTCTTCCGGCCGAGGGGGAGACGCGAACGCCGACTCGGGAATCACGGCTGTCGAGGCCACCACGGTCCCCTTCTTGATCCAATATTCGTCCGTTGAGGCGTTGCAGACTTCGACAATCACTTGGCCTTTCTGAACCGTGCACAGCGTCCGTGCCACGCAAAGCGTCGGAGGTAGACCCAGCGAGCCTTCCACCAACACGGTAGCGTCGTCAGCCGCCTCTCCGATCACATTCGTCATCACTAGGGCTTGCCCTCGCGGCGGGGGTCGTACCGAGACAGCCAACGCCGACATGTAGGTTTCTTGTACCACGGTTACTCCTAGCGCCAATACCTCCTGGGTGCTCTTCAAGGTCATCGTCCGTTCTGCTACATCAATCACTGCTCCGAAAGCTCCCAGAGCGTCCACGCCCAGGATAGCATCGCGGTGCAACTGATCTGCCACCAACAAACTCATCGTGATCTCCAACGAGCCCAGGCGGATCGGCAAGACCATCCAGCACGGATGCGCAGACGGTGTCCAGAAGAACTCCGTACCAGACCATCGTAGGGTTTCAAGGGTTCGCTCGCCCGACCCAACCGTTTCAGCACATTGGTGTCGACCAGACTCAGAGTAGCGCCGGTGTCGGCTAGCATTCTCGATGGTAGGCAATCGATCATCCCTCCCGAAAGAGCTTCGAAGCTCCCTAAGGCACAGACAACTCGTCGTCCACCCTTTACGACCTCAGGTAAGTCGCTTTCCTCGTCATCATCAGTCCTCATACCAAAACCGTTCGGTAGGCTAACCGTGACTACCTTGACTAGACCACGTTTCTCTTTCCGTTCTGGGCGATGACGTAGCGGACCCACAACGCTCACGTAGTGCGATACATCATCATCGTCTTCGAGATTCATCTCCATGCCACTCACAGCCTCGGCACGGTTGACATACAAGGTAGAACAGTCGAAGCGCACTCCCTTATTGTCTCGACGCTTCCGTCGACGGGAGTGTGAAGCCCGTTCTCGGCTCGCGCGATCCCACAGCTTGTCCCAGATACTCGGAGCGTTCTCCGCGTAGTATTGTTCAGTCCACTTCGAGAGATGGTCCCAGTAGCGGATCGGGAGCGCTAGCTTCTCAGCCAGACAGCTTGCTCGCCGACGGAACTGCTCCCAGTCCACTAACTGCATCTTATCACGCATCGGTGGCCTCTTAATTGCTTCTTCTAGGTCCGGCGTCCGTTCCTCCAGGCCTTCCGTCTCCAAGGCACCGGTCTTATAGTCTTTCAGCATCTCGTACACAGTCAATCGGGCAATAGACCTCATCACGGACGGATCAATCTCTTCATCAGTCGTTTCCGGGGAGACCGACAGCGCAGCGTCGCTCGCACAGCTTAGCGGAACGCCTACACTTGCTAACACATCGGTCTCAGTCACCAAGGCGGAGGCCTTACTAATCCGTTCTTGCTGGTCCTCGTCCGCATTGTTTCTTCTCTTCGACAACCCAAAATCTTAGTACATGACTTCCGTGGCTCCCGGCACGCCTTGCATGGTCCCTGGGCCGACGGCATTGAAATCTCGGTTGGCTCGCTTCGCCTCCGCGGAACTCTCTAGCGTGCTCTGGAACCATTCAAGCCAATATTCCGGTGACGACATCTCATCCTGAGACGCTTCCTTCGTCCGTTCTAACACTTCCACTGGCAGGTCCAAATGCTTCGCTATGTCTTCGATGGACGGTTCCTTCTGTGTTCAGCGTTCTTCTTCACGCGCTTCAGGAGTTCCACTTCATCTAGCGGGAACAGACGATCTTCCAATTCCTTGTCGTACTCCTCTTTCTCAACCGCAACTTCTTGCCCCGCTAAAGCCGTTCCCTCTTGTCCCGGAGAGCTCGCTTCAATCGCGTCAATCTCTTCGTCCGTGAACAAGCGTTGATACTCCTTCGGCTTCTCTTCCTCCGTCGAGACTCCCATACTCTTAACGGCACTCGACTCGTCCGTTCCGTCCTGAGCAGGCGTCTCTTCCGCGGCGTCTCAAGCTTTCCCTTCGTGAACCGCGTCATTCTCTGCGACGACCGGTTCGATTCCAACGACCACCTTATTCACAGCTTCTTCCGGGACGACTGCTTCAGCCTCCGTCACGGCCGACCCCTCCGTTCTTGGTTCGTCACGTACTTCATTCTTGACTACTTATTCTTGGACGGCGACATGCCCGACCGCTTTCTTGGTCTCCGCCGCGGCTACAACCGTCCTACTCACGCCAACTGTCCTTGTTTCCTTCTTACTCTTTGTCTCCCTCGGCGGCAGCACCGTTCTCTTGGCTGCTTTCACCGACTTCGACTCCGTTCTGCTTTCACTCTCTCTCTTCACCACCTCCCGAGGGACGGTATCCTCGGCACACTTCTCAACCGCTACGTGACCGCGATCACCCTCCGAGCCGTTCTTCGGGCCAAAGGAAGGAGCGGCTCTCCCTTCCCCTTCCTCTTGCCGTCTTCAGAGACGAGGTTCGGCTTGGCCCGCTACAGC